>CM037865.1:659702-970785 GCA_021292105.1 Anadara kagoshimensis
ACTGGTTCCTGATTGTTATGACTGGTTCCTGATTGCTATAACTGGTTCCTGATTGCTATGACTGTTCCTGATTGCTATAACTGGTTCTTGATTGCTATACTGGTTCTTGATAGGTATAATTGGTTCTTGATTGCTATGACTGGTTCCTGATTGCTATGACTGGTTTCCTGATTGTTATGACTGGTTCTTGATAGGTTATTGGTTCTTGATTGCTATAACTGGTTCTGATAGGTATAATTGGTTCTTGATGCATGACTGGTTCCTGATTGCTTGACTGGTTTCTGATTGTTATGACTGGTTCTGATTGCTATAACTGGTTCCTGATTGCTGACTGGTTCCTGATTGCTATAATTGGTTCCTGATTGCTATAACTGGTTCTGATTGCTTTGACTGGTTCCTGATTGCTATAACTGGTTCCTGATTGCTATGACTGGTTGCTGATTGTTATGACTGGTCCTGATTGTTATGACTGGTTTCTGATTGCTATGACTGGTTCTGGATTGGTATAATTGGTTCTTGATTGCTTTAACTGGTTCCTGATTTGCATGACTGGTTCCTGATTGCTATGACTGGTTCTTTATTGCTATGACTGTATGACGGTTCTGATTTGTTATGACTGGTTGCTGATTGTTATGACTGGTTCCTGATTGCTATGACTGGGTTCCTGATTGCTATGATTGGTTCCTGAATGCTATTACTGGTTCCTGATTGCTATGACTGGTTGCTGATTGTTATGACTGGTTCTTGATTGGTATAATTGGTCTTGATTGGTATAATTGGTTCCTGATGCTATGATTGGTTCCTGATTGCTATGACTATGACTGGTTTCTGATTGCTATGACTGGTTCTTGATTGGTATAATTGGTTCTTGATTGGTATAATTGGTTCCTGATTGCTATGACTGGTTCCTGATTGCTATGATATGATGGTTTCTGATTGCTATGACTGGTTCCTGATTGGTATAATTTGTCTGATTGCTATGACTGGTTTTTTATTGCTATGACTGTATGACTTGTTCCTGATTGCTATGACTGGTTCCTGATTGCTATGACTGGTTTCCTGATTTCTATGACTGTATGACTGGTTTCTGATTGCTATGACTGGTTCCTGATTGCTATAACTGGTTCCTGATTGCTATGACTGGTTCCTGATGGTATAATTTTGTCTTGATTGCTATGACTGGTTCCTGATTGCTATGACTGGTTCCTGATTTCTATGACTGTATGACTGGTTTCTGATTGCTATGACTGGTTCCTGATTGCTATAACTGGTTCCTGATTGCTTTGACTGGTTCCTGATTGGTATAATTTTGTCTTGATTGCTATGACTGGTTTCTGATTGTTATGACTGGTTCCTGATTGCTATGACTGGTTCCTGATTGCTATGACTGGTTCCTGATTGCTATGACTGGTTCCTGATTGTTATGACTGTTTTCTGATTGTTATGACTGGTTCTTGATAGGTATAATTGGTTCTTGATTGCTATGACTGGTTCCTGATTGCTATGACTGGTTCCTGATTGTTATGACTGGTTCCTGATTGCTATGACTGGTTCTTGATAGGTATAATTGGTTCTTGATAGGTATAATTGGTTCTTGATTGCTATGACTGGTTCTTGATTGCTATGACTGGTTCTTGATAGGTATAATTGGTTCTTGATAGGTATAATTGGTTCTTGATTGCTATGACTGGTTCCTGATTGCTATGACTGGTTCTTGATTGCTATAACTGGTTCTTGATAGGTACAATTGGTTCTTGATAGGTATAACTGGTTCTTGATTGCTATGACTGGTTCTTGATTGCTATAACTGGTTCTTGATTGCTATAACTGGTTCTTGATAGGTATAATTGGTTCTTGATTGTTATGACTGGTTCCTGATTGCTATGACTGGTTCCTGATTGCTATGACTGGTTCCTGATTGCTATGACTGGTTCTTGATTGCTATGACTGGTTCTTGATAGGTATAACTGGTTCCTGATTGCTATCACTGGTTCCTGATTGTTGTGACTGGTTCTTGATTGCTATGACTGGTTCCTGATTGTTGTGACTGGTTCTTGATTGCTATAACTGGTTCCTGATTGCTATGACTGGTTCTTGATAGGTACAATTGGTTCTTGATAGGTATAACTGGTTCTTGATTGCTATGACTGGTTCCTGATTGCTATGACTGGTTCTTGATTGCTATAACTGGTTCTTGATAGGTACAATTGGTTCTTGATAGGTATAATTGGTTCTTGATTGCTATGACTGGTTCTTGATTGCTATGACTGGTTCTTGATTGCTATGACTGGTTCTTGATTGCTATAACTGGTTCTTGATAGGTATAATTGGTTCTTGATTGCAATGACTGGTTCCTGATTGCTATGACTGGTTCTTGATTGCTATAACTGGTTCTTGATAGGTATAATTGGTTCTTGATTGCTATGACTGGTTCTTGATTGCTATGACTGGTTCTTGATTGCTATAACTGGTTCTTGATAGGTATAATTGGTTCTTGATTGCTATGACTGGTTCCTGATTGCTATGACTGGTTCTTGATTGCTATGACTGGTTCTTGATAGGTACAATTGGTTCTTGATAGGTATAACTGGTTCTTGATTGCTATGACTGGTTCCTGATTGCTATGACTGGTTCTTGATTGCTATGACTGGTTCTTGATAGGTACAATTGGTTCTTGATAGGTATAACTGGTTCTTGATTGCTATGACTGGTTCTTGATTGCTATAACTGGTTCTTGATAGGTATAATTGGTTCTTGATTGCTATGACTGGTTCCTGATTATTATGACTGGTTCCTGATTGCTATGACTGGTTCTTGATAGGTATAATTGGTTCTTGATAGGTATAACTGGTTCTTGATTGCTATGACTGGTTCTTGATAGGTATAATTGGTTCTTGATAGGTATAATTGGTTCTTGATTGCTATAACTGGTTCTTGATTGCTATGACTGGTTCCTGATTGCTAGACTGGTTCCTGATTGCTATAAATGGTTCTGATGTTATGACTGGTTCCTGATTGCTATAACTGGTTCTGATTGTTTGACTGGTTCCTGATTGCTATAACTGGTTCCTGATTGCTATGACTGGTTCCTGATTGCTATAACTGGTTCTTGATTGCTATAACTGGTTCTTGATAGGTATAATTGGTTCTTGATTGCTATGACTGGTTCCTGATTGCTATGACTGGTTTCTGATTGTTATGACTGGTTCTTGATAGGTATAATTGGTTCTTGATTGCTATAACTGGTTCTTGATTGCTATGACTGGTTCTTGATTGCTATGACTGGTTCTTGATTGCTATGACTGGTTCTTGATTGCTATAACTGGTTCTTGATAGGTATAATTGGTTCTTGATTGCAATGACTGGTTCCTGATTGCTATGACTGGTTCTTGATTGCTATAACTGGTTCTTGATAGGTATAATTGGTTCTTGATAGGTATAACTGGTTCTTGATTGCTATGACTGGTTCCTGATTGCTATGACTGGTTCTTGATTGCTATGACTGGTTCTTGATAGGTACAATTGGTTCTTGATAGGTATAACTGGTTCTTGATTGCTATGACTGGTTCCTGATTGCTATGACTGGTTCTTGATTGCTATGACTGGTTCTTGATAGGTACAATTGGTTCTTGATAGGTATAACTGGTTCTTGATTGCTATGACTGGTTCTTGATTGCTATGACTGGTTCTTGATTGCTATAACTGGTTCTTGATAGGTATAATTGGTTCTTGATTGCTATGACTGGTTCCTGATTGCTATGACTGGTTCTTGATTGCTATGACTGGTTCTTGATAGGTACAATTGGTTCTTGATAGGTATAACTGGTTCTTGATTGCTATGACTGGTTCCTGATTGCTATGACTGGTTCTTGATTGCTATGACTGGTTCTTGATAGGTACAATTGGTTCTTGATAGGTATAACTGGTTCTTGATTGCTATGACTGGTTCTTGATTGCTATGACTGGTTCTTGATTGCTATAACTGGTTCTTGATAGGTATAATTGGTTCTTGATTGCTATGACTGGTTCCTGATTGTTATGACTGGTTCCTGATTGCTATGACTGGTTCTTGATAGGTATAATTGGTTCTTGATAGGTATAACTGGTTCTTGATTGCTATGACTGGTTCTTGATAGGTATAATTGGTTCTTGATAGGTATAATTGGTTCTTGATTGCTATAACTGGTTCTTGATTGCTATGACTGGTTCCTGATTGCTATGACTGGTTCCTGATTGCTATAACTGGTTTCTGATTGTTATGACTGGTTCCTGATTGCTATAACTGGTTCCTGATTGTTATGACTGGTTCCTGATTGCTATAACTGGTTCCTGATTGCTATGACTGGTTCCTGATTGCTATAACTGGTTCTTGATTGCTATAACTGGTTCTTGATAGGTATAATTGGTTCTTGATTGCTATGACTGGTTCCTGATTGCTATGACTGGTTTCTGATTGTTATGACTGGTTCTTGATAGGTATAATTGGTTCTTGATTGCTATAACTGGTTCTTGATAGGTATAATTGGTTCTTGAATGCATGACTGGTTCCTGATTGCTTTGACTGGTTTCTGATTGTTATGACTGGTTCTTGATTGCTATAACTGGTTCCTGATTGCTGACTGGTTCCTGATTGCTATAATTGGTTCCTGATTGCTATAACTGGTTCCTGATTGCTTTGACTGGTTCCTGATTGCTATAACTGGTTCCTGATTGCTATGACTGGTTGCTGATTGTTATGACTGGTTCCTGATTGTTATGACTGGTTTCTGATTGCTATGACTGGTTCTTGATTGGTATAATTGGTTCTTGATTGCTTTAACTGGTTCCTGATTTGCTATGACTGGTTCCTGATTGCTATGACTGGTTCTTTATTGCTATGACTGTATGACTGGTTCCTGATTTGTTATGACTGGTTGCTGATTGTTATGACTGGTTCCTGATTGCTATGACTGGTTCCTGATTGCTATGATTGGTTCCTGAATGCTATTACTGGTTCCTGATTGCTATGACTGGTTGCTGATTGTTATGACTGGTTCTTGATTGGTATAATTGGTTCTTGATTGGTATAATTGGTTCCTGATTGCTATGATTGGTTCCTGATTGCTATGACTATGACTGGTTTCTGATTGCTATGACTGGTTCTTGATTGGTATAATTGGTTCTTGATTGGTATAATTGGTTCCTGATTGCTATGACTGGTTCCTGATTGCTATGACTATGACTGGTTTCTGATTGCTATGACTGGTTCCTGATTGGTATAATTTTGTCTTGATTGCTATGACTGGTTTTTTATTGCTATGACTGTATGACTTGTTCCTGATTGCTATGACTGGTTCCTGATTGCTATGACTGGTTCCTGATTTCTATGACTGTATGACTGGTTTCTGATTGCTATGACTGGTTCCTGATTGCTATAACTGGTTCCTGATTGCTATGACTGGTTCCTGATTGGTATAATTTTGTCTTGATTGCTATGACTGGTTCCTGATTGCTATGACTGGTTCCTGATTTCTATGACTGTATGACTGGTTTCTGATTGCTATGACTGGTTCCTGATTGCTATAACTGGTTCCTGATTGCTTTGACTGGTTCCTGATTGGTATAATTTTGTCTTGATTGCTATGACTGGTTGCTGATTGCTATGACTGGTTCCTGATTGCTATGACTGTATGACTTGTTCCTGATTGCTATGACTGGTTCCTGATTGCTATAACTGGTTCCTGATTTCTATGACTGTATGACTGGTTCTGATTGCTATGACTGGTTCCTGATTGCTATAACTGGTTCCTGATTGCTATGACTGGTTCCTGATTGGTATAATTTTGTCTTGATTGCTATGACTGGTTCCTGATTGCTATGACTGGTTCCTGATTGCTATGACTGTATTACTGGTTTCTGATTGCTATGACTGGTTCCTGATTGCTATAACTGGTTCCTGATTGCTATGACTGGTTCCTGATTGGTATAATTTTGTCTTGATTGCTATGACTGGTTGCTGATTGCTATGACTGTATGACTTGTTCCTGATTGGTATGACTGGTTCCTGATTGCTATAACTGGTTCCTGATTTCTATGACTGTATGACTGGTTCCTGATTGCTATGACTGGTTCCTGATTGCTATAACTGGTTCCTGATTGCTATGACTGTATGACTGGTTCCTGATTGGTATAATTTTGTCTTGATTGCTATGACTGGTTCCTGATTGCTATGACTGTATGACTGGTTCCTGATTGGTATAATTTTGTCTTAATTGCTATGACTGGTTCCTGATTGCTATGACTGGTTCCTGATTGCTATAACTGGTTCCTGATTTCTATGACTGTATGACTAATTCCTGATTGGTATAATTTTGTCTTGATTGCTATGACTGGTTTCTGATTGCTATAACTGGTTCCTGATTGCTATGACTGTATGACTGGTTCCTGATTGGTATAGGGTTGCTATGACTGTATGACTGGTTCCTGATTGGTATAATTTTGTCTTGATTGCTTTGACTGGTTCTTTATTGCTATGACTGTATGACTGGTTCCTGATTGCTATGACTGGTTCCTGATTGCTATAACTGGTTCCTGATTTCTATGACTGTATGACTGGTTCCTGATTGCTATGACTGGTTTCTGATTGCTATGACTGGTTCCTGATTGCTATAACTGGTTCCTGATTGCTATGACTGGTTTCTGATTGCTATGACTGGTTTCTGATTGCTATGACTGGTTGCTGATTGCTATAACTGGTTGCTGATTGCTATGACTGGTTGCTGATTGCTATAACTGGTTCCTGATTTCTATGACTGTATGACTGGTTCCTGATTGCTATGACTGGTTTCTGATTGCTATGACTGGTTCCTGATTGCTATAACTGGTTCCTGATTGCTATGACTGGTTTCTGATTGCTATGACTGGTTGCTGATTGCTATGACTGGTTCCTGATTGCTATGACTGGTTTCTGATTGCTATGACTGGTTTCTGATTGCTATGACTGGTTGCTGATTGCTATGACTGGTTGCTGATTGCTATGACTGGTTGCTGATATTCCTATGACTAGTTCTTTATTGCTATGACTAGTTCCTGATTGCTATGACTGGTTCCTGATTGCTATGACTGGTTGCTGATATTCCTATGACTAGTTCCTGATTGCTATGACTATTTCTTGATTGCTATGACTGGTTCCTGATTGCTATGACTGGTTCCTGATATGCTATGACTGGTTCTTGATTGCTATGACTGGTTCCTGATTGCTATGACTGGTTCCTGATTGCTATAACTGGTTCCTGATTGCTATGACTGGTTCTTGATTGCTATGACTGGTTCCTGATTGCTATGACTGGTTCCTGATTGCAATGACTGGTTCCTGATTGCTATGACTGGTTGCTGATTGCTATGACTGGTTGCTGATATTCCTATGACTAGTTCCTGATTGCTATGACTATTTCTTGATTGCTATGACTGGTTCCTGATTGCTATGACTGGTTCCTGATTGCTATGACTGGTTCTTGATTGCTATGACTGGTTCCTGATTGCTATGACTGGTTCCTGATTGCTATAACTGGTTCCTGATTGCTATGACTGGTTCTTGATTGCTATGACTGGTTCCTGATTGCTATGACTGGTTCCTGATTGCTATGACTGGTTCCTGATTGCTATGACTGGTTCCTGATTGCTATGACTGGTTGCTGATATTCCTATGACTAGTTCCTGATTGCTATGACTATTTCTTGATTGCTATGACTGGTTCCTGATTGCTATGACTGGTTCCTGATTGCTATAACTGGTTCCTGATTGCTATGACTGGTTCTTGATTGCTATGACTGGTTCCTGATTGCTATGACTGGTTCCTGATTGCTATGACTGGTTCCTGATTGCTATGACTGGTTCCTGATTGCTATAACTGGTTCCTGATTGCTATGACTGGTTCTTGATTGCTATGACTGGTTCCTGATTGCTATGACTGGTATTTTATTGTAGGTGATGTTTACAGAAGAAGATGTTAAATTTTATTTAGCAGAGCTGGCTCTTGCTTTAGATCATTTACATTCATTAGGTATTGTCTACAGAGATCTGAAACCAGAAAAGTAAGTATTGATTGGACTAGTTCTAGGTACTGTACTATGGACAGATTTATATCTTGGTACAGTGAAAACTGTTAAACAGAACTGTTTAACAAAGTCACCTGAACCAAAGATCCATGCTGATCTATTGTGATTGTCTGTTATCTTTTAATATTTATGGGTTATCAACTTCTCAGAACCATGTAAAATGTAGTTGCTAATTTTTTTGGTAAGCACATAAAATTTAGAAATGAAATGTCAGGAATTTTGGCTACAGCTTTATAGATAGATATCCATATCATGATAAAAACCATTACTGCTATTAGTTTAAAGCACATTACATAGCACACTACATAGAACTGGAATTCTTCAGTGTTGATCACAGCTAGTAATCTCATTGTATAGATTTGTAGAGATAGCCAAATATTACAGATTACAAATCATTCTGAATTTTTACCCTAAATTATGGCAAAATGTTTGTATCTGTACAGCAAAAATAAACTGTTGTTTACAACTCATTTTCATTTTAACTTGCATAAATCTGGCTTTGATTGTTTTTGTTATCAGTGTGGTGAATACAAGTGACACTCTGATATTGATAACCCACATTGTCCTGGGTAAAAAAAAGAACATGTTGAAATAGTTGTTCATGTATTTAATCAGTGTAACTACATTTATTACTTTATGTTACATTTAATTGCACATATCATTACTGTAAACAGGTATCAGAAATTGTTAAAAAAAAAAAAAAACAAAACAAAAAAACAACCAAAAACGGGTACTAGTCAGGTAGTTTAAAATATTATTACTAATGACAACAGGTTAGGGTTCAAATTCTATTTGATAAGATCCTAGTTTAAGAAAGTCTATTAACATGCACAGGTTGTTTTCTCTGGGCAGTCTGGTTTCCTCCACCATCCATCCAAGAACTGACTGCCTCAATATAACTGATAGAACCTCAATTGGAACATAAAATACCATTACTGTTTAACTAGTGATATCTTGATACATCTATAAATAAAAAATCAATTGAAACATAAAACTTTGATTTAATGCTGTATATTTTATTATACATTCAGTATTTTATTAGACACAGAAGGTCACATAAAATTGACAGATTTTGGCCTTAGCAAAGAATCAATATTTGAAGAGAACAGAACATATTCATTTTGTGGTACAGTAGAATATATGGCACCAGAAGTAGTTAACAGGAAGGGACATGCCACAGCTGCTGACTGGTGGTCATTTGGTGTTCTCATGGTAAGTATAACTGACAGGAAGGGTCATGCCAAAGCTGCTGACTGGTGGTCATTTGATGTATAACCAACATCTTGCTGGATATTTAGGGAATGCATAATTCTGATTGGTTGCCATGCCATCTTTGTATGACTGTTGGCCCTGCCAGATTTGTAGCATATTTAAGACTGACTGTTGGCCCAGCCAAATTTGTAGCATATTTAAGACTGACTGCAGGGGTCTCTATCAGTTTTTTTTGTGAATGGCCAGGGCCCTGGCAATTGTGAAAATTAGTGTTGTAATTGTGAAAGTGAAAAATACTATTTGGTGTTACAATCTTAAATACTTCTACCAAGTCAAAAAAACTATTTTGAGTTAGGGGCCCAAGGAAGTTGTAATAGTAAAAAATACAAAGTTCATAGAACAGCGTATTCAGCCAAGCTAAACACACATTTTCTTTACTTGTTTAGACAACACAACATTCCGCCATTTTAAACACATCAAGTTTATTTGTCACAACATATTTGTGTAATTCTCAAAAGCTTTTAAAGTTGTCATGTCTGTGGAGACCCTCATCATGAATGATCGTCGAATTAGGATTGATAACATAGCTAGGAAGTGTGACATGGAAGTGTATACGGTTATCCACGAGCATCTTGGGATGTCAACAGTATCCGCAAGATGGGTCCCCAGAAATCTTGATGTGCAGGATCGCTTCCAAAGACTTCAGTCAAGTCGGGAGCTTCTTTGCATTTATAATGATAACCCGGAAAGCTTCCATTTATGTTTAGTAACGGGTGATGAAACATGAATTCATCATTGGGACCCAGAAACCAAAAAAGAGTCCATGCAATGGAAGCACCCTGGCTCACCCCTACAAAAGAAATTCAAAACCCAACCATCAGCTGGCAAAGTCTGAACCACTGTGTTTTAGGATTCTACGGGCGTTATGTTAATCAATTATAAACCTGCTGGAATCTCTATCACTGGGACCGAGGGGTATTGCTTCTTCACGACAATGCTCCTGTGCACAAGTCAAGGATTGCACAAGCAGCGAGCGATTCGTGAATGCAAGTTTGAACAACTTAATCACCCACCCTACAGTCCTGATTTGGCACCCAGTGATTATTTCCCATTTAGAAATATGAAATCACATTTACGGGGAATCAGATTTTGATGATGATGGACTGAAGGCTACCTCGTAGCCATGGTTTCAGGACCAAACCGAAGACTTCTATTTCAAAGGTATAGACAGTCTGAAAGAAAAGTGGGCTAAGTGCATTAGGGTAAATGGGGACTATTTTGAAAAACAATAATAAAATGTATGGTTTGTGTCGGCAATATATACCCCGTTCTATGAACTTTTTTATCTCCCCTCGTATATTGATAGGTTCAGATTTTATCCTTCATGTATTTTGTAAATTTCAGTTTGAAATGTTAACAGGTGCTCTACCATTCCAAGGAGCAAATAGAAAAGAGACAATGACACAAATATTAAAGTAAGTAGACAATGACACAAATATTAAAGTAAGTAGACAATGACACAAATATTAAAGTAAGTAGACAATGACACAAATATTAAAGTAAGTAGACAATGACACAAATATTAAAGTACCGGTAAGTACTATACTTCAGACAAGAAGAAGTCATTAATTTTTTCCAGTTGTTATTGTCATTGTATAGAATTCAGAGACAAAGCACTCATATAATTCAGGAGTAAAAGTGGAAATTAAATACCATTCCCCAAACAGGAATTTGACTGTATTGTATGTCATAGCTTACAATCACAATATCTGATCCAGTTATGTGCTATAGTGGTTATGACAACAACTCTAGTTAGTATTTATTGACCAAGATGTCTAAAACACAAATACAATCAGGTGTATCTTGGACTGGACCAGGATTCTACTTGTAAGATAATAGCTATCAGTTTAGTCCTTGTCAATAATTTTCTTTCAATCTTCAAAATCAATTAGGAGTTTATTACTTAGTTCTTTACTCTGCTAAAGTGCTATTTTTTTTCCTTTCATTGTTATGAGCAGATCTGATCTGATTTGTAGTAAAAATGAGTTGATTACTTCTTGAACCACTGTAAGCTAGTGTTGTAGTTATACTGTAAATAAACCTTACAAAACCTCAGGTGTACATGTATATACATGTGTAGGTTATTGAACCGAGTTGTATAAATATAGGTTATTTAATAAATACAACCGGGATTCATGAACTATGTTACTTAAAATGCATTTATTTCTATCAATTTGATAGAATTTTAAGTATTTCATATCTAACATACTCCAGTTGGATATTACAACTTATTCTTTAAACCCACTTTATTTGATATAAGGTTGTTGTATTGATTACAAATCCATTTGTGTATTTTCAGAGCAAAGTTAGGAATGCCTCAGTTCTTAAGTCCAGAAGCACAGGGTCTATTGAGAGCATTGTTCAAAAGAAATCCAGCAAATAGATTAGGTAAGACTTATAAGTTGGATTATAAATATAATTGGTTGAATTTTAAGTATCATTGGTTGAGAGGTTGAATTTTAAATCACTTAGATACTGTATATATGTAACAGTAAATCTTTCTATCTGGTGTAACATTTTCACTAGTGTAATGGATGTGATGAAACATTTAGCCAACAATATACATTACGTTTGATTAATCGGAATAATCAAAGATGGGTTGATTACTTCTACCAACACAAGTAATCGATCATAAAATTAAAAAAAATCAGATACAAACGATTATGAAGAAAAACAATTTAGCATTGGAACATAGTTTTTTTAACCAGAGTTTTCGTTTGTAACTTATAGCAAATAGTCTATATTGAAAAGCATAATCAGGAGAATTATCATTTCTAGTAACCAATACACATTTGAAAGCCTCCTTCTCATCTGTTGCTGTTCATTTTCTCCAGATAATCTAATAACGGGTAACTAGAAATGAAATAGTTGATGTAATAATGACTCGTGTTGAAAAAAATAATGGATAAAATGTACAGGGTTTGTACAGGCCTGGAAAAGTCCTTAAATTTTTAGGTTTGCCCTAAAAAGACCCTAAATACAAGTCTGACCCTAAAAAGCCCTTGAGTTTATCCTGAAGGCCCTAAAAAGCCCTTAATTTTGGCCAGTTGGGTGTCTGTGTTTTGATATTAAGTAGTTGCAAATAGACTGATATAAATAAATAAATTAATAATAAATAAGTCATGTTGAAATGGGCAATTTAAAGGTACCTGGCCCATCCAAACACCAAACTTCAACCTCCACTTCAAGCGTCGTTACTATGGACACGTTAGCAATTGTTTTATTATTTAATTGCCTTTACATCAATATTTTTTGCTTAAATTGCCCCTCTGATTAGGCCTTAAATTTGCAAATAAGACCCTGAAAAGACCCTAAAAAGTCCTTAAATTTGGAGTCAAAATGTCTGTACAAACCCTGATGTAGATTATAACCGATGATTGATTGGTTGTATATAACCAATCCCTGATTATGAAATTACAACCAGTTCTCAAAAATAATATACATCTACAATAAACTGTTATATGCATATATACTCACTCAGAACAACCATTTAGATGTCTTCTTATTGGTCTTTACCATATATAAAACACCGCATCTATTAAAATTACCCAAAACTTAATTTGCAGTTACACATCTTTAGGGCCACCACAGCAGAAGAATGTTCTAATGAATTGAAGTCAGGGCAATATTATAACTAATGTTTCATCAACATTAGTAATTTTTATGCAACATTTTCAAATTTTACTTATCTTGATATTAAGATGGGGACAGAGAAACATAGAATTTACATGTTATTCTTATTGGTCAAGTTAAAAGGAGAGTTTAACTGTTATACTTTGCAGCTCCTGTTGAATTCTAACATCTTTAGTTGTACATATTAATTCTGTATAACAGGTACCGGTCCAAATGGTATAGAAGATATAAAGAAACAACCCTTCTTTTCCACGATAGATTTTGATTTATTATCGAAGCGTAAAATCAACCCTCCATTTAAACCTGCTGTTGTACAGACTGATGATGCATTCTACTTTGATACAGAATTTACAGCTAGAACTCCCAAAGGTAAGTGGGAAATGATATCATTAGATCAAAGAATTTACAGTTAGAACTCCCAAAGGTATGGGGGAAAAGATATCAAAGAATTTACAGTTAGAACTCCCAAAGGTATGGGGGAAAAGATATCAAAGAATTTACAGCTAGAACTCCCAAAGGTATGGGCAAATAATATCAAAGAATTTACTGCTAGAACTCCCAAAGGCAAGGGGGAAATGACATCATGATATCAAAGAATTTACAGCTAGAGGGAGGAAATGATCTAGCATACATTAACTGTTGTAAACCCATTGTATAAGTATATGAGCCTGTTAAGTCTTTTCTTTCTGTTTTTGTATCTTTCTTCACCAAATTTCATTCAATCTGATGTAATAGAGATCAAATCTTATTAAAACACTTTAAAATGTTACATCCATGAAACAGTAGAAATTTATAAATTCTGGAATCCTGGAGATTATTGATATTTTAAATCATGACTAATTTGCTCTAATGGAACACCTTGCAATTAGATTGCCTAACAACCCTCTTGAATGGTCTAAATCGCTGGCTTATATATCATATAGCCTCTTACCACCAAGGTTTATATCCCACTGGGGCAGATTCTCATAGGAAATTTTGTGTGTTTGTTTGCTGAAAATCAATGTTTTTCTTTTGACATTCCTGTTCCCTTTACCCTCCCAGAATTAATTGCCTTGATGTATGTGGACGAAGTTTGTGAGGATTAAAACACCATTATATACCTCCCTACTATTTCTATCACTGCAGTAATATTATCTTTGAGACATGGTTTTCTGCTGTCATTTTCAATGTCATAGACCTCAATGTGTAAAGTTTTCACATTATTCCAATACCATTAAGCTTTAAGGAGGTTTAAGCAAACATTTATGACTTTAGTTATTTATGATTTAATTATATGTATATTGATTTTACTTTCAGATTCCCCTGGAATACCACCGAGTGCCACAGCACATGAGTTATTTCGTGGCTTTAGTTTTGTAGCTCCAGCTTTGTTAAATGATAACTCAGACCTACCTAATCCTTTAGATAATCAAATTAGTTTATTAAAGGTAAGCTCATAATCATATACTGCAGATGTAGACATTAGCATATCTCTCTCTCTCTCTCTCTCTCTCTCTCTCTCTCTCTCTCTCTCTCATTAGCTCTTGTTTCATAGTTGTAAATAATAGATCTATATTATGTTATTTTTAACCTACATATACAATGTACATGTTCAGTGACTACATGGTTATTTCCTAAATTTTAATTCCTTCTGAGTTTTGTGATGCTACATATGTTTTATTATGTTAAAAATAATCAAATCTGTTTGATGGCAGACCTTTGGTTTATATATTTGTTTTGTATATTTGTAGTTGCCAGGTGTTAAATCCAGTTTGTTCTCAGATGAGTATGAAACAAAAGAAGATATTGGTATTGGCTCATATTCTGTTTGTAAAAGATGTGTCCATAAGGCTTCAGGAGCAAATTATGCTGTTAAAGTAAGTGTATACCATAGCTATACAGGCTATAAGGCTTCAGGAGCAAATTATGCTGTTAAAGTAAGTGTATAGCTATACAGGCTATAAGGCTTCAGGAGCAAATTATGCTGTTAAAGTAAGTGTATACCATAGCTATACAGGCTATAAGGCTTCAGGAGCAAATTATGCTGTTAAAGTAAGTGTATAGCTATACAGGCCATAAGGCTTCAGGAGCAAATTATGCTGTTAAAGTAAGTGTATACCATAGCTATACAGGCTATAAGGCTTCAGGAGCAAATTATGCTGTTAAAGTAAGTGTATAGCTATACAGGCTATAAGGCTTCAGGAGCAAATTATGCTGTTAAAGTAAGTGTATAGCTATACAGGCCATAAGGCTTCAGGAGCAAATTATGCTGTTAAAGTAAGTGTATACCATAGCTATACAGGCTATAAGGCTTCAGGAGCAAATTATGCTGTTAAAGTAAGTGTATAGCTATACAGGCTATAAGGCTTCAGGAGCAAATTATGCTGTTAAAGTAAGTGTATAGCTATACAGGCCATAAGGCTTCAGGAGCAAATTATGCTGTTAAAGTAAGTGTATACCATAGCTATACAGGCTATAAGGCTTCAGGAGCAAATTATGCTGTTAAAGTAAGTGTATAGCTATACAGGCTATAAGGCTTCAGGAGCAAATTATGCTGTTAAAGTAAGTGTATAGCTATACAGGCTATAAGGCTTCAGGAGCAAATTATGCTGTTAAAGTAAGTGTATAGCTATACAGGCCATAAGGCTTCAGGAGCAAATTATGCTGTTAAAGTAAGTGTATAGCTATACAGGCTATAAGGCTTCAGGAGCAAATTATGCTGTTAAAGTAAGTGTATAGCTATACAGGCTATAAGGCTTCAGGAGCAAATTATGCTGTTAAAGTAAGTGTATAGCTATACAGGCTATAAGGCTTCAGGAGCAAATTATGCTGTTAAAGTAAGTGTATAGCTATACAGGCCATAAGGCTTCAGGAGCAAATTATGCTGTTAAAGTAAGTGTATAGCTATACAGGCTATAAGGCTTCAGGAGCAAATTATGCTGTTAAAGTAAGTGTATAGCTATACAGGCTATAAGCTTCAGGAGCAAATTATGCTGTTAAAGTAAGTGTATACCATAGCTATACAGGCTATAAGGCTTCAGGAGCAAATTATGCTGTTAAAGTAAGTGTATAGCTATACAGGCCATAAGGCTTCAGGAGCAAATTATGCTGTTAAAGTAAGTGTATAGCTATACAGGCCATAAGGCTTCAGGAGCAAATTATGTTGTTAAAGTAAGTGTATAGCTATACAGGCTATAAGGCTTCAGGAGCAAATTATGCTGTTAAAGTAAGTGTATAGCTATACAGGCTATAAGGCTTCAGGAGCAAATTATGCTGTTAAAGTAAGTGTATACCATAGCTATACAGGCTATAAGGCTTCAGGAGCAAATTATGCTGTTAAAGTAAGTGTATAGCTATACAGGCCATAAGGCTTCAGGAGCAAATTATGCTGTTAAAGTAAGTGTATAGCTATACAGGCCATAAGGCTTCAGGAGCAAATTATGCTGTTAAAGTAAGTGTATAGCTATACAGGCTATAAGGCTTCAGGAGCAAATTATGCTGTTAAAGTAAGTGTATAGCTATACAGGCTATAAGGCTTCAGGAGCAAATTATGCTGTTAAAGTAAGTGTATAGCTATACAGGCTATAAGGCTTCAGGAGCAAATTATGCTGTTAAAGTAAGTGTATACCATAGCTATACAGGCTATAAGGCTTCAGGAGCAAATTATGTTGTTAAAGTAAGTGTATAGCTATACAGGCTATAAGGCTTCAGGAGCAAATTATGCTGTTAAAGTAAGTGTATAGCTATACAGGCTATAAGGCTTCAGGAGCAAATTATGCTGTTAAAGTAAGTGTATAGCTATACAGGCTATAAGGCTTCAGGAGCAAATTATGCTGTTAAAGTAAGTGTATAGCTATACAGGCTATAAGGCTTCAGGAGCAAATTATGCTGTTAAAGTAAGTGTATACCATAGCTATACAGGCTATAAGGCTTCAGGAGCAAATTATGCTGTTAAAGTAAGTGTATAGCTATACAGGCTATAAGGCTTCAGGAGCAAATTATGCTGTTAAAGTAAGTGTATAGCTATACAGGCTATAAGGCTTCAGGAGCAAATTATGTTGTTAAAGTAAGTGTATAGCTATACAGGCTATAAGGCTTCAGGAGCAAATTATGCTGTTAAAGTAAGTGTATAGCTATACAGGCTATAAGGCTTCAGGAGCAAATTATGCTGTTAAAGTAAGTGTATAGCTATACAGGCTATAAGGCTTCAGGAGCAAATTATGCTGTTAAAGTAAGTGTATACCATAGCTATACAGGCTATAAGGCTTCAGGAGCAAATTATGCTGTTAAAGTAAGTGTATAGCTATACAGGCCATAAGGCTTCAGGAGCAAATTATGTTGTTAAAGTAAGTGTATAGCTATACAGGCTATAAGCTTCAGGAGCAAATTATGCTGTTAAAGTAAGTGTATAGCTATACAGGCCATAAGGCTTCAGGAGCAAATTATGTTGTTAAAGTAAGTGTATAGCTATACAGGCCATAAGGCTTCAGGAGCAAATTATGCTGTTAAAGTAAGTGTATAGCTATACAGGCTATAAGCTTCAGGAGCAAATTATGCTGTTAAAGTAAGTGTATAGCTATACAGGCCATAAGGCTTCAGGAGCAAATTATGCTGTTAAAGTAAGTGTATAGCTATACAGGCTATAAGGCTTCAGGAGCAAATTATGCTGTTAAAGTAAGTGTATAGCTATACAGGCTATAAGGCTTCAGGAGCAAATTATGTTGTTAAAGTAAGTGTATAGCTATACAGGCCATAAAGCTTCAGGAGCAAATTATGTTTTTAAAGTAAGTGTATAGCTATACAGGCTATAAGGCTTCAGGAGCAAATTATGCTGTTAAAGTAAGTGTATAGCTATACATGCCATAAGGCTTCAGGAGCAAATTATGCTGTTAAAGTAAGTGTATAGCTATACAGGCCATAAGGCTTCAGGAGCAAATTATGTTGTTAAAGTAAGTGTATAGCTATACAGGCTATAAGGCTTCAGGAGCAAATTATGTTGTTAAAGTAAGTGTATAGCTATACAGGCTATAAGGCTTCAGGAGCAAATTATGTTGTTAAAGTAAGTGTATAGCTATACAGGCTATAAGCTTCAGGAGCAAATTATGCTGTTAAAGTAAGTGTATAGCTATACAGGCCATAAGGCTTCAGGAGCAAATTATGCTGTTAAAGTAAGTGTATAGCTATACAAGCTATAAGCTTCAGGAGCAAATTATGCTGTTAAAGTTAGTGTATACCATAGCTATACAGGCTATAAGGCTTCAGGAGCAAATTATGTTGTTAAAGTAAGTGTATAGCTATACAGGCTATAAGGCTTCAGGAGCAAATTATGTTGTTAAAGTAAGTGTATAGCTATACAGGCCATAAGGCTTCAGGAGCAAATTATGCTGTTAAAGTAAGTGTATACCATAGCTATACAGGCTATAAGGCTTCAGGAGCAAATTATGCTGTTAAAGTAAGTGTATACCATAGCTATACAGGCTGCCATGTGCTTATTAGCCCACCATCATGTTTATAATCAATTGACCACAGTTTAGGAAAAATTATTGGTTCTGATGCAATTAATATTGTTAATATGAAATATAAGCTTATTTTTACACTATGCAACAAAAATGTTGGGTCATTGATCAGTGATGCTGTGAAAGTAAGGCTTTATATGTGACAATGGTAATGCTTAATTATTTAAGTAGTCAAAATGATTTTTCTATTTTCTATTTTAGATTATGGACAAAGAAAAGAGAGATCCATCAGAAGAAGTAGAAATTTTACTCAGGTTTGGTCATCATCCAAATATCATATCATTACGAGATGTAAGTATTATCTAGATATGTTTATTAAGCTCCAAGAAATTAAATAGTAATATTTTACTTGGAACATCATTAGTAATTTTTGAAAAATATTGAAACCCCAGTAAGCTATTCCCCCAACAAGAGAATTGGCTGGCATTGGTGCCTTTTAAAGTGAGAGGAATCAGTATTAAAATTGTGGTTCATAACTACTTTTACCAAAGTAATGATGATCAGCTACTGATCCTTCATAAAGTAGTGTCATGTGTGTTGTAAAGAAAATAAGCTGAGCTGAGAAATTCTCTGTAGAGAAATGTATAACTTCTGTATGTTTTTGTACCATTCATACACATACACCCATCTTAGGTAAAGAAGAATAAAGGTTAAAAGGTGTTACGATGCACATTTTTATAAATACAGTTGACTCTCGTTATCTCGAACTCGACGGGGAAATGCAAAAAGTTGGACTTATCCGGAGTTCGAGATAACCGATGTTAAAAACGACAACAAAAGGGAAGTAACTTGTACACGCCTACCGGAAGTCGCTTCCGGTTTTAGACTTCCGGTTTTATATTGTCAAACTGTATATTGCCGTTTTCTCCTATATCGTATGTATTCAAACATGATATATAAAAACTGCATTATTTATTATTTGTATTTATAATTGAGAATGTAGTATATAAAAATTCGGGAGATTATCTGTTACTTGTTATTAGCCGACAAACAGTGGAGTCCGCTTTGGTCTCCATACCAGTTTCGCTTTGGTTGTATTGAGTAATGTTCACATCACACGCTTTCGGAAGCCATGTTCAGCTTGGCAGTAATTATAACACCTGCTAATCTCCTTGATGGTTTAATTGCTTATGCAAGGGATAATAATTAAGGGCTTAAGAAAATTGGGAGGTCAGTGCAATGTTGTAATTTTAAAATCAACACGAGGCCGACAGTCAAATATTTTATTTGTGTCGGAATGTGTTTTTTCTACCAAAAAGTCTGTAGGCGCTGACAAATTTGATTTCTCAGAATGTTCTGTTCGAGTTAACAAATTAATTTTCCTAATTTATTTGTTCGAGTAAACAAATTTAATTTTCCTAAATTTTTTGTTCGAGTTAACGAGTGTAATTTTCCTAGGATTTTCATTCAAGGGGACGAAAATATTGTTCGACATATCCGATAATTCGAGATATCCGAGTTTGAGATAACCGGAGTGATTTTGGTTTAATAAAGAACAACTCTGTTCTGACTTTTTAAATAAGTTCGAGATATCCGGTAGTTCGAGATATCCGAGTTCGAGATAACGAGATTCAACTGTATATACATATTACCAAAATATACCGATATATCCAAATGTATATTGTACAAGCAGTAAAACTTTGAAATGAGGACTCTTTTGTTTACTAGCTGTTCAGGTGAGCATTACTTCATCTGACAACCTTTGCTTTATTCCAATGAATTGAATAACAACGAAATCACTTGAAGTGATATCAAGATCACCATTGTTGTAATATACTTTAAGTTGGTATGTTCTGCTTCTATCACTATTTATAACTTATGATTTATGTCTCAATGTTGTAGGTTTTTGACAACGGTAGTAAAGTATATATATGGTCACAGAACTTATGGTTTATGTCTCAATGTTGTAGGTTTTTGACAACGGTAGTAAAGTATATATGGTCACAGAACTTATGATTTATGTCTCAATGTTGTAGGTGTTTGACAACGGTAGTAAAGTATATATGGTCACAGAACTTATGATTTATGTCTCAATGTTGTAGGTTTTTGTCAACGGTAGTAAAGTATATATGGTCACAGAACTTATGATTTATGTCTCAATGTTGTAGGTTTTTGACAACGGTAGTAAAGTATATATGGTCACAGAACTTATGTTAGGAGGAGAACTTTTAGATAAAATACTACGGCAGCGATTCTTCTCAGAAAAAGAAGCTAGTGCAGTTTTACAAATTGTAGCCAAAACAGTAGAATATTTACATTCTAATGGTGTAAGTAGTCTAATGATAGAGCTATTTAACATAAAGTTTATTACTGAAAAATAAATCTCACCTAACCAAATGGTTTACCAACAGTTGGTCATGTATTTTTTGGTTTTGAAAATGTTGCTCCTTTTTATAACCTAACACCATTTCAGTCACCAATGAAAACGTGGGAGAACAGATCAAAAGATTTTTTTTCAAACTTTACACAATTGTTAAGTTATATAGAATACAAGCGAAGTTTTATTTTCAACACAATACTGTTTTTAGTTTAAATAAAAAAATATACCAAAAATTCATTATCATGTGTCATATCCTTCAGCCTATATGTATTACATTGCATCAAGTATTTCTGCATTTTCACTTGTACATGTTGTAGTTAGTAATGTTTCTGAGTAAGTAACAAATTATGACTAGAATATTGAACCCCTTCAATTACTTGCATCATATTTTGGAATTCTAAAGACTTCAGGTCAAATATCTTGTATAGAACTTTGAGCTATATTGATAAAATATTCATGTTTTCCTAGCAATACCTGGACCCAGTTGTTCGAAGCCTGACTAGTTGAATCAATAGTTAAAACAAATTAAAAAAAAAGACAATAAAAATCAAAATAACATTATCAAGTTGATAGTTTTGTAATGATATAGTTAGGTTTTTATTGAATTCTATTTACTTTCAACATTTTCAACTTTAATTTCACAACAGATCTGAAATCATGCAAAATTCCAATTTTGACTCATCAAGTGATTTAACTTATCAAGCTTTGTGCAACTGGCCACTGTATCACTAAACAAATGAATCAGGAAAAGATTTTACAAACATCTAACTATAAATATGAATTGCAGGTTGTACATAGAGATTTAAAGCCATCAAATATACTGTATGCAGACAATAGCGGATCACCAGAGAGTTTACGAATTTGTGACTTTGGTTTTGCAAAACAACTACGTGCAGATAATGGTCTATTGATGACGCCTTGTTATACTGCTAATTTTGTAGCACCAGAGGTATGATGTGTTATTATCTTCAGGGTCTGAATGTCTTGTTTTAAATCCTAATATGACAATGTTTCCTGCTCTTTACGTTGGGATATAGACGTTTTGGATGTATCAAATGATCAGGTTTTTTTCAGTGACATCGTTTAACTCAATTAAGCAATGAACTTTGGTTGTAATCAGTTGATTCGCTTGATCTGAAGGGATTCACTGAAAATTTGTGCATGGCCAAAGGTACAATTTCAGCTGTGACTAGGCATAAGAAAGGGAACAGTATCAGACATTGAATTTTCTATAAAAACTGCAGAATTCACTGTTGCAAAAGAAGTTCATTTGATAGTAAGCTGTAGTTTAACAAGTCTGAATATTTAGAGCTGCTGACAGGCCAATTTTTGAATCCTGTTAGATTCATTAGTCTTGCTTTTGACAAGTGTTAAGTATCAACATGATACAGATTTCTTTAAGTAACATTTACTATGGTTATAATATAGTTTGAGCGAGCTAGTGTTGCATCTCTTACAACTAAGGTAAGATCACTATGTACAACTATTTAGTCTGTCTGGTTGGTTATACAGCAGCTTCAATGTAAATAAACCTTTATGTATGTCTTAAAGGAATAATACTTTGTCTTATTTAGAGCCCTTATTTCACTGGGGTGAAATTTACAAATATAATGGATGGTTGTAAAGTTGTTTTAGTTTATTGATAGTTTTTTACTCTCACATTTACAATTCTTAATGTGGCAGACCAGCTCAGTTTGTAGAGCATTCCAATAGTATAGGGAAGGTCCAGAGTTCAAGCCCTGTTTTGGCTACTGCATGTTTTCCCCTTTCCTGTTAAAATAAGGATTGTTTCAGAATGATTGTTTCCATTTTTATTTACCGGTAGTTTTAAAATTATTTCAAGACATTTAAAACATTATAAATATTTATGTTCCCTCAAGATTTCAGCATCATATATGTACATGGTGTTTACTGACATACAACATGATACAACCTAACATTTGTGTGGAACTATACTATTATTTTCAATTGATATGAATGTTCTTTGAAAACACATGTGGCATTATATAATTTCATATTATTATGCACAAACATTACTGGTTATCATTTGGCAACCTGATGTAATCCTTCACTTAGCAGTGCTCTTGTTAGATCTACACACACCAAGGCATGCAACTCCTACAAGATATACATAACGGTTGTTTATATTGAAGCCTGTAGTTTGATTATTCCCATATATCTATATACCTTTACTGTTAACTACATGTATATATTGTCAAGTTGGACATTCTGAGGACTCAATTGAAAATTCTTTCAAATATTGATTTGATTAAAATCTTCATATTTTTCTTTATTTATATTCCTATCTGTTTGAAGTCCACAAACTAGATACACTGTGTGAAATTGTTTGATCATGTAGGTCTCTCTAGTTGTGTTTGCCTGTAAAATGTTCATTTTACATGGTGGTGGACCACTTTTAAATCTTTTTCCAAATTCTCTCAAATTTTGTCTCAGATTGAGGTAGGAGACCAGATAATAATTGTTATGTCTGTGTCAACAAGGTTGGTTACTCTACGGTTTTTGAGACCAGTGCTATTAGAAAATAGGTGATAATTATTGAATTGAATACTGGTAATGAACTGATAATTTTATTGAAATGATAAAAAATAGTCCAATTTTAAGGCTTGCAGCTATTTAGCTACTGTTTATTGTTGGTATGTGAGTCTACCACATTGAGTTACATAAAAAGTTTACCTTTGTTCTGCTCCATTGATTTTTATGGTTATGATGAATCTTGAAAATTTGGCAGAAATAACACTCGAACTTTGGGTCCAAGATGTGGGGCATGTGACCTCGCTCACTATCAGTTAATAAATATAATAAACTGACTAAATTGTATTATAAGGTAGACTAGATTTTATAATGAGGTAGTGTATCATTATAATACAAATGGAGAACTTTTATTTTAACCCTTGCAAGTTTTCTATAATGGTAAAGTCATGAGCATCAGAATTGTATACAATTTGCAGGCTTTCAACCGTACCTAAAATACCTTAAAAACAGTGTCCTAAAAATCCTAAAAAGGTTCCAAATTTGAGGCAAATACCTAAAAAAGTCCTACATTTTTTGTAAAATTCCTAATTTTTTCAAAACTCTGCCGACAGTTAACTAAACATGCTTTTAGTTTCTTATTCTCAGATTAGCAAGCCAGTTTTCTTGGAGGATCAGATCTTCATTTGGTGCATGTGCAGACACTGACAGTGTTCATGAACAGTTTCTAGTTGAAATGAAATTATAAAGACATATACAGTGTTGGAATGTAATGTATGAGTGAAGATCTGAACTCAAGAAAACAGGCAGACATAAAAGAATAAAATGTCCTATGTTGTGAGTGTTTTATACTTTTAAATTCAACAACAAAAAGGTAAGCCAATTTATTATATCCTTTACAAAATATGTCCTAAATTTTCTTTAATTGTCCTAAAAATCCTAAAAAACCTCCTACTTTTTGCTAAAATTTGTCCTAAATTTTGTCCTAATTTTTTGTTAGATTACAGTTGAAAGCCTGAATTTGGAATGACACTAAATTTTGATCCCATATTAATTAGGCTAGGTTGAAGCTGTTATATTTATAAATTCAACATTGTTGATCAAATCATTAGTCCATGTTTTCTTTGTAGCAGATTTCAACCTGAACCCTAGATTGCCCCATCTCGCTGTTTTCACAACATACTATGCTCAAGTAACAGAAAAGGAAAATACACCCCCTTTTTGATTTAGATTCAGACGACTTTATTTCTTGTTGAAGTAACACAGACATTATGTTTAGAAATATAGTGTTTTCTCTGAATTCAATATTTTAGATAAATTGGTTAACAGATACTTAGATATCTAGAGACACCCCCCACACACACACAAACACCTTTGGGTGGTTTAAATTGCAGAGGAGTTATACTAACAGCATGTAGTGTAAAATTTTAAAGGTCCAGGTGGCCTTAGAAATGTAGGAAAAATCTGTAATAATGGCATGTTTTAGAGGAAGGTGAAACATTCAGATCCTTACATGTAATAACAAAGTCAGTCAAACTGGATGAGACTATCGACTTAAATAATTAAAGTTGTGAAATCTGGTCAGTCAAACTTCTGGAAACGTCAACTTTAATCCATTTTTGTGATGTTTTGTTTTCATAGATTAAGTATCTGTCTCTTACTGAAAAAAATGTATGCTAAAAGCTGAAAGTTTATTATTTGATCAACCAAACGTAGATTAATTTGGCAAAATAATTATTAATTTTTCACATATACCATGTAGTTGTATATTGGACATAAGGTATACAGTAAATATAATACCACATACATAGATTCACATAGTCTAAATATCTACAACTACAAGTCAACAAAGTCACAATAAATTATCTTAATATTCACCTCATAGAGTAGGGTGAAAGTACAAAGCATTTAATCTGACATATAACATGTAATGTCTCTTGTCTTCAAAATAAAAAAAAAAGAAAATCTGTATTTAAGGAGTTTTTTTTTAAAAACAGGTGTAACTTTTCCGGTGTAATGATTATTGGCCTTTGTAGCTGAGTGGTCTAAGTACACACTTATTACAGTGCCTCTTGTTGCCTAGATTTGAATCCCATTTAGGCTGATTCTATTGTAACAGAGTTGTTAGTTCACTTACTGAAAGTCGGTGGTGTTTCCTATAGGTATTTGATATAAGTGAAAGGAATGACTGCCTCAATACAAGTGAAAGCAAATGAGTGAAATCCATGTAGTTTTATATATAAGTTTATTTTGCTTAATTTGTTTTATTATACTAAAAACATTTAATTTTTGTGTATCTAAGAAACAGAATACTATTTTTTAGGTGATTTGTATTTAATATTTAAGGTAATTTTGTAACATTGACAATTGAATTCCTTGGTTAGGGTGTGTATGAAAACAACAAAAATTGGGACACTACAAAAATGTATGAATCATGATATAGCTCCTAAAACTAGAATGATACAAATGATAGAATGATGGATTTGTTGTATTATAGGTTCTAAAACGACAAGGATATGATGCTGCCTGTGATATATGGAGTTGTGGAGTTCTGCTATATACAATGTTAGCTGGGTAAGTAAAGTAACAAAAATATATAACACATACTGTCTGAACTGACAATCCAGTAATGACTGCTGTATACTGTTACAATTAATTCGATTTAAAAAAAAAAAATTGTTTTGTAACAAAATGTTGCCGTTCTGATTTTGGTACCACAAAATTTTACTGTTAACCACATTTATTAGAGCAATCTAAAGTGAGAGTTTACAGATTACAGCAATTTGAACTGCTTAGGTTTCAATTTCCACTTGAGACAGATCTGAATGTGAGAAAGTTTGCCAGTTGTCATGCCAAAGCTTGATGATTTTGTCATGCCAAAGCTTGATGATTTTGTCATGCCAAAGCTTGATGATTTTGTTATGCCAAAGCTTGATGATTTTGTTATGCCATCCCAGAATCTTGACTAGGTCATAAAGCACTTCTCCACTCTGTTTAAAATACTGTTACTCCTCTCCACTCTGTATAAAATACTGTTACTTCTCTCCACTCTGTATAAAATACTGTTACTCCTCTCCACTCTGTATAAAATACTGTTACTCCTCTCCACTTTGTATAAAATACTGTTACTCCTCTCCACTCTGTATAAAATACTGTTACTCCTCTCCACTCTGTATAAAATACTGTTACTCCTCTCCACTCTGTATAAAATACTGTTACTCCTCTCCACTCTGTATAAAATACTGTTACTCCTCTCCACTCTGTATAAAATACTGTTACGCCTCTCCACTCTGTATAAAATACTGTTACGCCTCTCCACTCTGTATAAAATACTGTTACTCCTCTCCACTTTGTATAAAATGCTGTTACACCTCTCCACTCTGTATAAAATACTGTTACTCCTCTCCACTCTGTATAAAATACTGTTACTCCTCTCCACTCTATAAAATACTGTTACTCCTCTCCACTCTGTATAAAATACTGTTACTCCTCTCCACTGTATAAAATACTGTTACTCCTCTCCACTCTGTATAAAATACTGTTACTCTCTCCACTTTGTATAAAATACTGTTACTCCTCTCCACTCTGTATAAAATACTGTTACACCTCTCCACTCTGTATAAAATACTGTTACTCCTCTCCACTTTGTATAAAATACTGTTACTCCTCTCCACTCTGTATAAAATACTGTTACTCCTCTCCACTCTGTATAAAATGCTGTTACGCCTCTCCACTCTGTATAAAATACTGTTACTCCTCTCCACTCTGTATAAAATACTGTTACTCCTCTCCACTCTGTATAAAATACTGTTACTCCTCTCCACTCTGTATAAAATACTGTTACTCCTCTCCACTCTGTATAAAATACTGTTACTCCTCTCCACTCTGTATAAAATACTGTTACTCCTCTCCACTCTGTATAAAATACTGTTACTCCTCTCCACCTTGTATAAAATACTGTTACTCCTCTCCACTCTGTATAAAATACTGTTACTCCTCTCCACTCTGTATAAAATACTGTTACTCCTCTCCACTCTGTATAAAATACTGTTACTCCTCTCCACTGTATAAAATACTGTTACGCCTCTCCACTCTGTATAAAATACTGTTACTCCTCTCCACTTTGTATAAAATGCTGTTACGCCTCTCCACTCTGTATAAAATACTGTTACTCCTCTCCACTCTGTATAAAATACTGTTACTCCTCTCCACTCTGTATAAAATACTGTTACTCCTCTCCACTCTGTATAAAATACTGTTACACCTCTCCACTCTGTATAAAATACTGTTACACCTCTCCACTCTGTATAAAATGCTGTTACGCCTCTCCACTCTGTATAAAATACTGTTACTCCTCTCCACTCTGTATGAAATACTGTTACTCCTCTCCACTCTGTATAAAATACTGTTACTCCTCTCCACTCTGTATAAAATACTGTTACTCCTCTCCACTCTGTATAAAATACTGTTACTCCTCTCCACTCTGTATAAAATACTGTTACTCCTCTCCACTCTGTATAAAATACTGTTACACCTCTCCACTCTGTATAAAATACTGTTACTCCTCTCCACTCTGTATGAAATAGTGGTACTCCTCTCCACTCTGTATAAAATACTGTTACTCCTCTCCACTCTGTATAAAATACTGTTACTCCTCTCCACTCTGTATAAAATACTGTTACTCCTCTCCACTCTGTATAAAATACTGTTACTCCTCTCCACTCTGTATAAAATACTGTTACTCCTCTCCACTCTGTATAAAATACTGTTACTCCTCTCCACTCTGTATAAAATACTGTTACTCCTCTCCACTCTGTATAAAATACTGTTACTCCTCTCAATTTAATATTTATGTTTTTATAAAAAGTGATAGCGACGACAAACACACACATTACACAAAATATGTATTACCAATACATGATCATAATGAATGCAAAGAACTGAATCAGATAAACATATTCATGTACATTGTATGTAATGTTCATATGTATGGAATATTCATAATAATATATATACGCAAGACAAGAAACACATTCGAAATTATAAAATAATTGTGTGCACCATGTGACAGTCATTAAAATCCAGCTTGAAAAAATCACGGTTACACTGCATGGCCCATTACGGCACAGAGAACTAATCCTTTAATTGATACTAATTAACACAAGCAGAACCTTTGATCTGTGCAACTACTACTTTCATTAATCGGATTACACAGAACCCTATAGTTAATGGTCGATTAATTCCTGTGATTTCACTGAATCATTCTATTGATAACTCATCGTTAAAAATATTTTGAGTTTCAGAAGATTGTTTGTCATACAATTTATAATTTTGCACCCTAACATTACTTTGAGTTATCGTGGGTATTCGAATTAAAGAAGTTTGAGTTATCGAAGTTGTATTTATATAGAAAACCAGTTGGGACAAAGTAATGAGTTCGAGTTATCTGTGGTATTATAAATATCAAAGTTTGAGTTATCAAAGTTCTACTGTACTGTTACTTCTCTCCACTCTGTTACTCCTTTCCACTCCATTCTTTTACAAACACTTTATGTAATTTCATGATATACTGATAAATCTAGTGAAATATGGACAGACAAAATAAAAGGTAGTAAAAGTGTTGTTACAAAATAAAAGTGGTTTATATACATGTATATGTATTTATATTATTTTAATATTTCTGTACCTACTCTGTATGCCATGGTGAGACAGTAACTACATGTAGTTATTGCAGTATTCAATTTATGTTTTGTTTTTCAGGCACACTCCATTTGCTAATGGTCCAAATGATACCCCAAACGACATTTTATCTCGGATAGGAGGTGGAAAGTTTACACTGGCAGGTGGAAATTGGGATTCTGTTTCTCCCCAGGCAAAGGTACTAGATAAATACTCACAGTTTACTCTTGTTATAAAAAAGGAATAAAAAAAAAAATAGATGATGTAACTACAGCATGAAATCATCCTACAATATTGTGAGTAAAGCTTAATCTAAAACTGGAATACTTCATAATTCTTTTTATATTCATTGGAACTGTTTTGTTGATATAATTTCAGGAACTAGTACAGAAAATGTTAGATGTTGATCCACAGAAGAGACTAACAGCAACACAAGTTCTGAACCAGCCCTGGGTAGCTCAAAGAGACAAACTTCCAAATCATAAACTTGCAATACATGACCCTCAGTCTGTTAAGGTAAGCCATCAGTAGCTTAGAGACAAACTCCAAATCATAAACTACAAGTAACTATCATGTTATACATGACCCTCAGTCTGTTAAGGTAAGCCATCAGTAGCTTAGAGACAAACTCCAAATCATAAACTACGAGTAACTATCATGTAATACATGACCCTCAGTCTGTTAAGGTAAGCCATCAGTAGCTTAGAGACAAACTCCAAATCATAAACTACGAGTAACTATCATGTAATACATGACCCTCGGTCTGTTAAGGTAAGCCATCAGTAGCTTAGAGACAAACTTCCAAATCATAAACTATAAGTAACTATCATGTAATACATGACCCTCAGTCTGTTAAGGTAAGCCATCAGTAGCTTAGAGACAAACTCCAAATCATAAACTATGAGTAACTATCATGTAATACATGACCCTCAGTCTGTTAGGGTAAGCCATCAGTAGCTTAGAGACAAACTCCAAATCATAAACTATGAGTAACTATCATGTAATACATGACCCTCAGTCTGTTAAGGTAAGCCATCAGTAGCTTAGAGACAAACTCCAAGTAACTATCATGTAATACATGACCCTCAGTCTGTTAAGGTAAGCCATCAGTAGCTTAGAGACAAACTCCAAATCATAAACTACGAGTAACTATCATGTAATACATGACCCTCAGTCTGTTAAGGTAAGCCATCAGTAGCTTAGAGACAAACTCCAAATCATAAACTACGAGTAACTATCATGTAATACATGACCCTCAGTCTGTTAAGGTAAGCCATCAGTAGCTTAGAGACAAACTCCAAATCATAAACTACTAGTAACTATCATGTAATACATGACCCTCAGTCTGTTAAGGTAAGCCATCAGTAGCTTAGAGACAAACTCCAAATCATAAACTATGAGTAACTATCATGTAATACATGACCCTCAGTCTGTTAAGGTAAGCCATCAGTAGCTTAGAGACAAACTCCAAATCATAAACTACAAGTAACTATTATGTAATACATGACCCTCAGTCTGTTAAGGTAAGCCATCAGTAGCTTAGAGACAAACTCCAAATCATAAACTATGAGTAACTATCATGTAATACATGACCCTCAGTCTGTTAAGGTAAGCCATCAGTAGCTTAGAGACAAACTCCAAATCATAAACTATGAGTAACTATCATGTAATACATGACCCTCAGTCTGTTAAGGTAAGCCATCAGTAGCTTAGAGACAAACTCCAAATCATAAACTACGAGTAACTATCATGTAATACATGACCCTCAGTCTGTAAGGTAAGCCATCAGTAGCTTAGAGACAAACTCCAAATCATAAACTATAAGTAACTATCATGTAATACATGACCCTCAGTCTGTTAAGGTAAGCCATCAGTAGCTTAGAGACAAACTCAAATCATAAACTATAAGTAACTAATCATGTAATACATGACCCTCAGTCTGTTAAGGTAAGCCATCAGTAGCTTAGAGACAAACTCAAATCATAAACTATAAGTAACTATCATGTAATACATGACCCTCAGTCTGTTAAGGTAAGCCATCAGTAGCTTAGAGACAAACTCAAATCATAAACTATAAGTAACTATCATGTAATACATGACCCTCAGTCTGTTAAGGTAAGCCATCAGTAGCTTAGAGACAAACTCCAAATCATAAACTATGAGTAACTATCATGTAATACATGACCCTCAGTCTGTTAAGGTAAGCCATCAGTACCTTAGAGACAAACTCCAAATCATAAACTATGAGTAACTATCATGTAATACATGACCCTCAGTCTGTTAAGGTAAGCCATCCGTAGCTTAGAGACAAACTCCAAATCATAAACTATGAGTAACTATCATGTAATACATGACCCTCAGTCTGTTAAGGTAAGCCATCAGTAGCTTAGAGACAAACTCCAAATCATAAACTATGAGTAACTATCATGTAATACATGACCCTCAGTCTGTTAAGGTAAGCCATCCGTAGCTTAGAGACAAACTCCAAATCATAAACTATGAGTAACTATCATGTAATACATGACCCTCAGTCTGTTAAGGTAAGCCATCAGTAGCTTAGAGACAAACTCCAAATCATAAACTATGAGTAACTATCATGTAATACATGACCCTCAGTCTGTTAAGGTAAGCCATCAGTAGCTTAGAGACAAACTCCAAATCATAAACTATAAGTAACTATCATGTAATACATGACCCTCAGTCTGTTAAGGTATGCCATCAGTAGCTTAGAGACAAACTTAATTTAATACCTGAATCTAGTCTGTCAAGTAAATGTATTGGGCATTCTGTTTTACATTAAAAGTTGATGAAGACATTTATATATATTTATACAGTTTGTATTATTATATAGTATGTGCCTCTCACAGATTGGTTTTAACCTCTCTTGGACAGATCTCAGTGTCAGAATGTGTCAGTTTGTATTATTATATAGAATGTGCCTCTCACAGATTGGTTTTAACCTCTCTTGGACAGATCTCAGTGTCAGAATGTGTCAGTTTGTATTATTATATAGTATGTGCCTCTCACAGATTTGGTTTTAATCTCTCTTGGACAGATCTCAGTGTGAGAATGTGTCAGTTTGTATTATTATATAGTATGTGCCTGTCACAGATTGGTTTTAATCTCTCTTGGACAGATCTCAGTGTGAGAATGTGTCAGTTTGTATTATTATATAGTATGTGCCTCTCACAGATTGGTTTTAATCTCTCTTGGACAGATCTCAGTGTCAGAATGTGTCAGTTTGTATTATTATATAGTATGTGCCTCTCACAGATTGGTTTTAACCTCTCTTGGACAGATCTCAGTGTCAGAATGTGTCAGTTTGTATTATTATATAGTATGTGCCTCTCACAGATTGGTTTTAATCTCTCTTGGACAGATCTCAGTGTGAGAATGTTTCAGTTTGTATTATTATATAGTATGTGTCTCTCACAGATTGGTTTTAATCTCTCTTGGACAGATCTCAGTGTGAGAATGTGTCAGTTTGTATTATTATATAGTATGTGCCTCTCACAGATTGGTTTTAATCTCTCTTGGACAGATCTCAGTGTGAGAATGTTTCAGTTTGTATTATTATAGTATGTGCCTCTCACAGATTGGTTTTAATCTCTCTTGGACAGATCTCAGTGTGAGAATGTGTCAGTTTGTATTATTATATAGTATGTGCCTCTCACAGATTGGTTTTAATCTCTCTTGGACAGATCTCAGTGTCAGAATGTGTCAGTTTGTATTATTATATAGTATGTGCCTCTCACAGATTTGGTTTTAATCTCTCTTGGACAGATCTCAGTGTCAGAATGTGTCAGTTTGTATTATTATATAGTATGTGCCTCTCACAGATTTGGTTTTAATCTCTCTTGGACAGATCTCAGTGTGAGAATGTGTCAGTTTGTATTATTATATAGTATGTGCCTCTCACAGATTGGTTTTAATCTCTCTTGGACAGATCTCAGTGTGAGAATGTGTCAGTTTGTATTATTATATAGTATGTGCCTCTCACAGATTGGTTTTAATCTCTCTTGGACAGATCTGTGTCAGAATGTGTCAGTTTGTATTATTATATAGTATGTGCCTCTCACAGATTGGTTTTAATCTCTCTTGGACAGATCTCAGTGTGAGAATGTGTCAGTTTGTATTATTATATAGTATGTGCCTCTCACAGATTGGTTTTAATCTCTCTTGGACAGATCTCAGTGTCAGAATGTTTCAGTTTGTATTATTATATAGTATGTGCCTCTCACAGATTGGTTTTAATCTCTCTTGGACAGATCTCAGTGTGAGAATGTGTCAGTTTGTATTATTATATAGTATGTGCCTCTCACAGATTGGTTTTAATCTCTCTTGGACAGATCTCAGTGTGAGAATGTTTCAGTTTGTATTATTATATAGTATGTGCCTCTCACAGATTGGTTTTAATCTCTCTTGGACAGATCTCAGTGTGAGAATGTGTCAGTTTGTATTATTATATAGTATGTGCCTCTCACAGATTTGGTTTTAATCTCTCTTGGACAGATCTCAGTGTGAGAATGTGTCAGTTTGTATTATTATATAGTATGTGCCTCTCACAGATTTGGTTTTAATCTCTCTTGGACAGATCTCAGTGTGAGAATGTGTCAGTTTGTATTATTATATATTATGTGCCTCTCACAGATTGGTTTTAATCTCTCTTGGACAGATCTCAGTGTGAGAATGTGTCAGTTTGTATTATTATATAGTATGTGCCTCTCACAGATTTGGTTTTAATCTCTCTTGGACAGATCTCAGTGTGAGAATGTGTCAGTTTGTATTATTATATAGTATGTGCCTCTCACAGATTTGGTTTTAATCTCTCTTGGACAGATCTGTGTGAGAATGTCAGTAGGATAGCCAAGTCCAAATTGTGCGTTGGTTTTAAAATTTGAGACCTTCCGTGGTAAATAAAAAGGGATTACTTTTTGGCAAGTGTCTGAACCCGAAAAAAATTCGCCATTTTCAGAATCGTTTTTATACCATAAAATTAACATTTCTATCTACGAATATGATGCAAGCGTGTGAGGAATTAACTAAACCTTCTACATGTATCAAAAAGTCCGAGATAAAACGCTACATTTACTTAAAATTACTGATATCCCGACGATAACCGATTTCTCTTGAAAATCAACAGAAATTTCTTCTCCATTTTTGAAACTGGTACGTTTTTTGTGTAAAGAATAGTTTTCCTAGAAACTTTAATACAATGTCAGAAAATTATTTAAGTATACGCCAGTAAATTATCGTACCTGGTGCATGAGGGTTAAATACTGTGAAATCATTAATTTTCGTTGGGTCCAATTTTCGTGGAATCGGTGAAAAATAACATTTCGTTGGGACGTAAATTCGTGGTTTTACTGTTATGTCAAAAATTTAGTTTGTCCTTTGAGCCTTGATAACGGGTAGGAAGTCATGCTTTGTTTGTTTATCGGCACCTATAGAAAAAGTTATTTGTTAAAATAAGAAAGCAATAAACCGTGACAGAGACGCGGATTAATGACTAAGTCTTGGATAGGCGCTAATTACCTGTAATCATTATATCAGTAACAATTAACTACACAAGCGATGTGACACCTGGCCTGAGTAGATCTACCTGTTACGTTGTACAAATAAGCGGTAATTAATTTAGATTTAAAAGTTTATGCATAGAACATCAATCACAACGTGTTTTATAATCACTTTACACGATTCTGTGACATCGGCAACTTTATAAAAATTCTAATTATTGACCTCTGATGACCTAATCAGCTGTTTACGGGAGTAACAATGGCAGCTCTTACCGATTCGAATGAAGTTTCGTATTTTTAGAAATCAAACAGCTGACTTAGTAATAATAAATATAAAACAGGTTTATAGAGATTGTTAAAATGTTTATTCAATTAATATGTAATCGGATTGGAATTTAAATGAGGCGGGTCATAATTGATGATGAAAGTTACGGTTAGAAACCTGTCTGACCCCAGGTCCCGACCAGTTCCTAATTGAAAACAAACATTTAAAAAAATAATGAAGAATTTATTAAACATAATATATGTACTTAAATAATTTTCATAATTAAACCAAACATCCACGCATCTATACCTTGTGAAAAGTTTGTGTTTATGTGTGAGGTACGCTAGAGCAAAAAATATGGTACATATATGCATGTCCATTAGTTATCATATACATCTTGTCTTTTTACTTGAGGTTAATGTTTCGTGGTGGTCGTAAATTCGTGGTTCAGACTGTCCACTAAAACCACGAAAATTGATCCCCAACGAAAATTAATGATTTCACAGTATGCGAAAATCGCAAAAATCCAACAGCATGATTTCAGTACGTCTTGTTATCAATGAAAACAAATATGGCCGCGACCTTGATAAACATTGTTCTAACGTAATGACGTAAACAACGTTCCCGGTGTCAAATATATAGGTCAACTGTCTACTGTATACACAGTACACGCAATGTACAGTACAGACCTGTCGAAAGTTTAACACTAAGCTAACCAAAAGAAGTCAAAGCTCGACTGCCGAGTGCCTAAGGTATGGAAAGGTAGCGGTCGAAAAGCTGCCGAGAGATAGGCCTTGATGGCAACTGCTGTTGATATTTATAAACACCAAACGAGGGACCAATATGGGCTGTCGGCACTAATTCGTTAGCTGGATGCTAAACTTTGTACAGGTCTGTACTGTATTTATTGATTTTTTTCCAAACAGACATCCTCATCTGGCACACATCATATGACATGTGTTTGTTGATGGAGATACTTTAGGACCCCAACAGGAATAAATAAATAGGGCCTACATTAAAAAAAAGATAAATAAATAAATAAATAAATAAATAAATAAGAAATTCTACAGAGAAATAAGTTAGAGCTGGGACACAGTAATGTTGAGCAGGTTACAAAATGTCTAGCAGGTTAGAGGTGATAGATAAATAAATAAATAAATAAATAAATAAATAAATAAATAAATCAGAAATTGTTCAGAGAAAAAGGTTAGAACTGGGACACAATATGTCAGCAGTTAATAAATAAATAAATAAATAAATAAATAAATAAATAAATAAGAAATTCTACAGAGAAATAAGTTAGAGCTGGGACACAATATGTTGAGCTGTTGAGCAGGTTAGTGATGATAAATAGGGTAAATACATAAAAAGAAATCCAAATAAGTTGCATTTTGTCTTTCCTCAAGGTACTTGCATGAAATAGATGTGATATTGGTACCATGGAAAGCAACCTCAGATATTTTTTGGAAAAATAAAACAAATATTTTTATATGAACAAAATTAACATTTAAAAAATAAAAGATATTGAATTACTAAAAAGTTTAAAAAAATTTATGAACAGGCAGATAGTTAGAAATTTTGTCATATTGTTGTTTGTTAAATTAATGACAAGTGGGCCATGATAGCATTTAAAAGGACTAAAATTGTCTAAATTATCAAATTTAATTTAGAAACTACACAAACAGGTGATTTTATGAGGGACAGATACTTTCTAGTTGTTCTGGCTGTGATAAATAGATAAATCATTTACCAATAAATCAAAAACTATGGGATCATATAGCAGTGTTCATTCTTGAAAGGGGCTGTTGATCCTTTATTTTGCCAAATGGCACCATTGTAAAGGCCATAGTGGGCCACATTTGAAATTAGATTTCAAATGCAAGTTAAAAATATTTGATAGCATTGTCATATATAAAGCTACATTATATGAAACTTTTAATTACTTCATTACAAAAGCTTTTACATCAGCCTAAAAGACTACAAGTCACATCAAACATTAGATGTATGCAAAATTATTGATGTTATTCAACTTGTAATAGAAGAATTTTATTAGAAATGAACCCATCTGAAAAAAATCCTAGAATGAACACTCATGGGTATTCCTGTTTACACATAATGGAACATTTTTCAAAGAAAAATGCATTATGTGTGACTAAACCATCTTTGTAAATTGTAATAATGTTGAATGTCTCATTTCATGTAAAATTAAAACATAACAATATCTTTAATACACTAGGAATTAGATATCATCAGACATTTACGAATGTTTTATTTTATATAGAATTAAAAAATCAACACATATCAATATCCTTAACATACTGGGAATTATATACCATTACACATTTATGAATTGAATGCTTCTCTTGATACTGAATACCTCTTTTTTTCACCACATGAAATGCTTTTCATGCACCCTTGTCTGAAGTGTAGCATACAGGTAACAGCATAGGTTAAAATCTTACTATGTCAGAAAGTTTGCCAGTTCTCTTGTTGATGGGTGTGTTTTACCTCAGGGATGAAGCCTAACTATTTTGAGATAGGGACCAGCTCACTTCATAAAAGAATTTGAAACAGCAATGAATGGCTTAAATGTGTAAACATTAAGGGACCCAGACTGGATTTTAGAAGTCATTGGCTACTTTGCCCCTGCTTATCTTCATCCCTGTACCTAGTTTCCCCCTTAATCTCATTTACCTGATTATAATTGAAATAATCTTGAATGGAGTGTGTTTACCAACCAATCAATTCTAAATTTAACTGATAAATCAATAAATCTGGAATAGGCCTGTGTGTTACAATTATTTTAAATTCTTTCAAACTAATAATGCCCATTTGGATACACTGTGTCATGAATTTCACTGAAGTTGCATAAACTTATTTCTTAATGTTATTATCAAACCAGTTCCCATGAATTTTCCTGAAAGGTGATATTTATTTTAGAATTTTACAATTTTACAGAAATTACTGAAATTCCTAAATATTTTACAGATCTGTATTTAATCATTATAATATGAAGTTAAATTTTTAACCAAGTCAAATGAAATCCACATGATTGATATTCACTTTTCCTATTTCCTACTTCCACATAGTCTATTTTAAATGTTATTTGTGATATGTCAAGTTGACTTAAAACTTTTAATGAAGCAAAATAATGAACTTTTCATGTCTAAATTGTACTAAAATAATAATGCCGGGGTTATTGGCATCAGAACAGAAACAAAAATTTAAATAATAAAGACCAATGTTGTGTTGACTCTGGCTAAACTAACATAGGAGATGTTTCCTTATTTTGGAGAATATTTCATAGAGAAAAATCCAGTCTAACCCTCTTTAATGATGTTAGCTTATTTATCCAATGATATGTACTGATATGACAGACAAGTCCTGTTTATATTTTGCCAGCAAAGCAAAATCAGTTGGTAATTTTCAGTAATTCTGAGTCCCTAACTAGCCCTACATGAGCAGGTTGCACTGTACACTGTATTGACACAGATCCCGAGTCCATATGGGTAAAATTAGAACACATGCGTATCTAATGTGTTCGACAGCCATGCAGATCGATCATACATGACAAATAAGGCAAAAAAGCTTGACTATTTTGTCCAAAATACACGATGACATTTTCTGCATACTACAATTGTGATCGAAGCGGGAAGAATGCTAATCAAATATGTCCGACTGGAAGTAGTTCCAAAAAATCGGCAGATTAGACGAGAAATGGAGTGAAAATACAATATTTTTAAGGAAAAACTTACTTTATTTCAACAAAAATATATCCACAGCATCTCTCGATTATCAAATTTATTCATTACATACAATAAGGAAGCTGTCTTAGCATTTTTTCTGTGTCAAATTAGCCGGAAAGGGGGCGGCCCATGATCGAGAATCCGGCAATGTCATCGATTTTTTCGACATTTGAAACTGGTACGTTTTTTGTGTAAAGAAAATTATTTGACAAATTATACATCAAAACAACCGTGAGAAAAAGTTCTTTCCGTTCATGTAAAAACATCTTTGGTGCATGAGGAACTGCGTACACAGAATGATATTTTTTAAAGTTTCAATTTTCAATTTTTCGCCGGTGCCTAACATTCAATTACGATTTAAATTGTTAAATTCTCACCGACTTTGATAAAAATCGTCTTTAATGACTTACTTTTGTCCTCAAAAGACGATAAAATACTACAAATAGTGTTAAAAACTCGCAGTGAAATAAATATTATGTAATTTTACCACCTTGAGTGAATTCAAATTTTTGACAATTTTTTCACTTTGTCTGCGCGTGAAATTTTGTTTGATGAATCAATGCGCTGGCCGGGTTGGCTATCCTACTTATTAGTCAGTTTGTATTATTATATAGTATGTGCCTCTCACAGATTGGTTTTAATCTCTCTTGGACAGATCTCAGTGTGAGAATGTGTCAGTTTGTATTATTATATAGTATGTGCCTCTCACAGATTGGTTTTAATCTCTCTTGGACAGATCTCAGTGTGAGAATGTGTCAGTTTGTGTCTCTCACAAATTGGTTTTAATCTCTCTTGGACAGATCTCAGTGTGAGAATGTGTCAGTTTGTATTATTATATATTATGTGCCTGTCACAGATTGGTTTTAATCTCTCTTGGACAGATCTCAGTGTCAGAATGTGTCAGTTTGTATTATTATAGTATGTGCCTCTCACAGATTGGTTTTAATCTCTCTTGGACAGATCTCAGTGTGAGAATGTGTCAGTTTGTATTATTATATAGTATGTGCCTGTCACAGATTGGTTTTAATCTCTCTTGGACAGATCTCAGTGTGAGAATGTGTCAGTTTGTATTATTATATAGTATGTGCCTCTCACAGATTGGTTTTAATCTCTCTTGGACAGATCTCAGTGTGAGAATGTGTCAGTTTGTATTATTATATAGTATGTGCCTCTCACAGATTGGTTTTAACCTCTCTTGGACAGATCTCAGTGTCAGAATGTGTCAGTTTGTATTATTATATAGTATGTGCCTCTCACAGATTGGTTTTAATCTCTCTTGGACAGATCTCAGTGTCAGAATGTGTCAGTTTGTATTATTATATAGTATGTGCCTGTCACAGATTGGTTTTAATCTCTCTTGGACAGATCTCAGTGTCAGAATGTGTCAGTTTGTATTATTATATAGTATGTGCCTCTCACAGATTGGTTTTAATCTCTCTTGGACAGATCTCAGTGTCAGAATGTGTCAGTTTGTATTATTATATAGTATGTGCCTCTCACAGATTGGGTTTTAATCTCTCTTGGACAGATCTCAGTGTCAGAATGTGTCAGTTTGTATTATTATATAGTATGTGCCTCTCACAGATTGGTTTTAATCTCTCTTGGACAGATCTCAGTGTCAGAATGTGTCAGTTTGTATTATTATATATTATGTGCCTGTCACAGATTGGCTTTAATCTCTCTTGGACAGATCTCAGTGTGAGAATGTGTCAGTTTGTATTATTATATAGTATGTGCCTGTCACAGATTGGTTTTAATCTCTCTTGGACAGATCTCAGTGTGAGAATGTGTCAGTTTGTATTATTATATAGTATGTGCCTCTCACAGATTGGTTTTAATCTCTCTTGGACAGATCTCAGTGTGAGAATGTGTCAGTTTGTATTATTATATAGTATGTGCCTCTCACAGATTGGTTTTAATCTCTCTTGGACAGATCTCAGTGTGAGAATGTGTCAGTTTGTATTATTATATAGTATGTGCCTGTCACAGATTTGGTTTTAATCTCTCTTGGACAGATCTCAGTGTGAGAATGTGTCAGTTTGTATTATTATATAGTATGTGCCTGTCACAGATTTGGTTTTAATCTCTCTTGGACAGATCTCAGTGTCGGAATGTGTCAGTTTGTATTATTATATAGTATGTGCCTCTCACAGATTGGTTTTAATCTCTCTTGGACAGATCTCAGTGTGAGAATGTGTCAGTTTGTATTATTATATAGTATGTGCCTCTCACAGATTTGGTTTTAATCTCTCTTGGACAGATCTCAGTGTGAGAATGTGTCAGTTTGTATTATTATATAGTATGTGCCTGTCACAGATTTGGTTTTAATCTCTCTTGGACAGATCTCAGTGTGAGAATGTGTCAGTTTGTATTATTATATAGTATGTGCCTCTCACAGATTTGGTTTTAATCTCTCTTGGACAGATCTCAGTGTCAGAATGTGTCAGTTTGTATTATTATATAGTATGTGCCTCTCACAGATTTGGTTTTAATCTCTCTTGGACAGATCTGTGTGAGAATGTGTCAGTTTGTATTATTATATAGTATGTGCCTCTCACAGATTGGTTTTTCTCTCTTGGACAGATCTCAGTGTCAGAATGTGTGAGTTTATATTATATATAGTATGTGCCTCTCACAGATTTGGTTTCAATCTCTCTTGGACAGATCTCAGTGTCAGAATGTGTCAGTTTGTATTATTATATAGTATGTGCCTCTCACAGATTTGGTTTTAATCTCTCTTGGACAGATCTCAGTGTCAGAATGTGTCAGTTTGTATTATTATATAGTATGTGCCTCTCACAGATTTGGTTTTAATCTCTCTTGGACAGATCTCAGTGTCAGAATGTGTCAGTTTGTATTATTATATAGTATGTGCCTCTCACAGATTTGGTTTTAATCTCTCTTGGACAGATCTTAGTGTCAGAATGTGTCAGTTTGTATTATTATATAGTATGTGCCTCTCACAGATTTGGTTTTAATCTCTCTTGGACAGATCTCAGTGTCAGAATGTGTCAGTTTGTATTATTATATAGTATGTGCCTCTCACAGATTGGTTTTAATCTCTCTTGGACAGATCTCAGTGTCAGAATGTGTCAGTTTGTATTATTATATAGTATGTGCCTGTCACAGATTGGTTTTAATCTCTCTTGGACAGATCTCAGTGTGAGAATGTGTCAGTTTGTATTATTATATAGTATGTGCCTCTCACAGATTTGGTTTTAATCTCTCTTGGACAGATCTCAGTGTCAGAATGTGTGAGTTTATATTATTATATAGTATGTGCCTCTCACAGATTTGGTTTTAATCTCTCTTGGACAGATCTCAGTGTCAGAATGTGTCAGTTTGTATTATTATATAGTATGTGCCTCTCACAGATTTGGTTTTAATCTCTCTTGGACAGATCTCAGTGTGAGAATGTGTCAGTTTGTATTATTATATAGTATGTGCCTCTCACAGATTGGTTTTAATCTCTCTTGGACAGATCTCAGTGTGAGAATGTGTCAGTTTGTATTATTATATAGTATGTGCCTCTCACAGATTGGTTTTAATCTCTCTTGGACAGATCTCAGTGTCAGAATGTGTCAGTTTGTATTATTATATAGTATGTGCCTCTCACAGATTTGGTTTTAATCTCTCTTGGACAGATCTGTGTGAGAATGTGTCAGTTTGTATTATTATATAGTATGTGCCTCTCACAGATTGGTTTTAATCTCTCTTGGACAGATCTCAGTGTCAGAATGTGTGAGTTTATATTATTATATAGTATGTGCCTCTCACAGATTTGGTTTTAATCTCTCTTGGACAGATCTCAGTGTGAGAATGTGTCAGTTTGTATTATTATATAGTATGTGCCTCTCACAGATTTGGTTTTAATCTCTCTTGGACAGATCTCAGTGTCAGAATGTGTCAGTTTGTATTATTATATAGTATGTGCCTCTCACAGATTTGGTTTTAATCTCTCTTGGACAGATCTGTGTGAGAATGTGTCAGTTTGTATTATTATATAGTATGTGCCTCTCACAGATTGATTTTAATCTCTCTTGGACAGATCTGTGTGAGAATGTGTCAGTTTGTATTATTATATAGTATGTGCCTCTCACAGATTTGGTTTTAATCTCTCTTGGACAGATCTGTGTGAGAATGTGTCAGTTTGTATTATTATATAGTATGTGCCTCTCACAGATTGATTTTAATCTCTCTTGGACAGATCTCAGTGTGAGAATGTGTCAGTTTGTATTATTATATAGTATGTGCCTCTCACAGATTGGTTTTAATCTCTCTTGGACAGATCTCAGTGTGAGAATGTGTCAGTTTGTATTATTATATAGTATGTGCCTCTCACAGATTTGGTTTTAATCTCTCTTGGACAGATCTCAGTGTCAGAATGTTTCAGTTTGCTTGCTGAATGTTGGTGGTTTTTTTTGGCTACTCCAATTTGCGACAATTCTAAAACCAGCTACCTTTATATAAATGAAATAAATCTTAGCTTGGACATGAAAAAAACATCATATTACTCCAAAAACTTTCAAAAATGTCAGATTTTTCACCAGTGTCTTTTAAAACATAGGAACAGAGGTTGGTTTTATTGACATCATACATAATGTAAATCCTAATAAAACCATCACAGTGTCTTAATTTATGACACATGACTAAATAAAGATATAATCTGTGTATGTTTCCATACCTGGACATGTATCAGTGTGTACCTAACCATACCTAGAAATGTATCAGTGTGTACCTAACCATACCTAGAAATGTATCAGTGTGCACCTACGGTAACTATACCTGGACATGTATCAGTGTGTACCTAGGGTAACTATACCTAGACATGTATCGGTGTGCACCTACCGTAACTATACCTGGACATGTATCAGTATGCACCTAACCATACCTGGACATGTATCAGTGTGCACCTAACCATACCTGGACATGTATCAGTGTGCATCTAACCATACCTGGACACGTATCAGTATGTACCTAACCATACCTGAACATGTATCGGTGTGCACCTAACCATACCTGGACATGTATCAGTGTGCATCTAACCATACCTGGACATGTATCAGTATGTACCTAACCATACCTGAACATGTATCAGTGTGCACCTAACCATACCTGGACATGTATCAGTGTGCATCTAACCATACCTGGACATGTATCAGTGTGCACCTAACCATACCTGAACATGCATCAGTGTGCATTTAACCATACCTGAACATGTATCAGTGTGCACCTAACCATACCTGGACATGTATCATTGTACACCTAACCATACCTGGACATAATATCAGTGTGCACCTAACCATACCTGGACATATATCAGTATGTACCTAACCATACCTGGACATGTATCAGTATGTACCTAACCATACCTGGACACGTATCAGTATGTACCTAACCATACCTGAACTTTTATCGGTGTGCACCTAACCATACCTGAACATGCATCAGTGTGCACCTAACCATACCTGGACATGTATCAGTGTGCACCTAACCATACCTGGACATGTATCAGTGTGCACCTAACCATACCTGGACATGTATCAGTGTGCATCTAACCATACCTGGACATGTATCAGTATATACCTAACCATACCTGGACATGTATCAGTATGTACCTAACCATACCTGGACATGTATCAGTGTGTACCTAACCAAAACTGGACATGTATCAGTGTGTACCTAACCAAAACTGGACATATATCAGTATGTACCTAACCATACCTGGACATGTATCAGTGTGTACCTAACCATACCTGCACATGCATCAGTGTGTACCTAACCAAAACTGGACATTTATCAGTGTGTACCTAACCATACCTGGACATGTAACAGTGTGTACCTAACCATACCTGGACATGTATCAGTATGTACCTAACCATACCTGGACATCATTCAGTCAATGTACTCTACCATACCTGGACATGTATCGTCAGTGTACCTAACCACAACTTAACATCATTTTGTCAAAGTACCTAACCAAAACTGAACATCATTCTGTCAAAGTACCTAACCACAACTGGACATCATTTCTGTCAAAGTACCTAACCACACCTTAACATGTATCAGTCAGTGTACCTACATACCTGGACATGTATCAGTGTGCACCTAACCATACCTGGACATGTATCAGTATGTACCTAACCATACCTGGACATGTATCAGTGTGTACCTAACCATACCTGGACATGTATCAGTGTGTACCTAACCATGCCTGGACATGTATCAGTGTGTACCTAACCATACCTGGACATGTATCAGTATGTACCTAACCATACCTGGACATGTATCAGTGTGTACCTAACCAAAACTGGACATATATCAGTATGTACCTAACCATACCTGGACATGTATCAGTGTGTACCTAACCATACCTGGACTTGTATCAGTATGTACCTAACCATACCTGGACATGTATCAGTGTGTACCTAACCATACCTGGACATGTATCAGTGTGTACCTAACCATACCTGGACATATATCAGTATGTACCTAACCATACCTGGACATGTATCAGTGTGTACCTAACCAAAACTGGACATATATCAGTATGTACCTAACCATACCTGGACATGTATCAGTGTGTACCTAACCATACCTGGACTTGTATCAGTATGTACCTAACCATACCTGGACATATATCAGTATGTACCTAACCATACCTGGACATGTATCAGTGTGTACCTAACCAAAACTGGACATATATCAGTATGTACCTAACCATACCTGGACATGTATCAGTGTGTACCTACATACCTGGACATATATCAGTATGTACCTAACCATACCTGGACATGTATCAGTGTGTACCTACATACCTGGACATATATCAGTATGTACCTAACCATACCTGGACATGTATCAGTGTGTACCTACATACCTGGACATATCAGTATGTACCTAACCATACCTGGACTTGTATCAGTGTGTACCTACATACCTGGACATATATCAGTATGTACCTAACCATACCTGGACATGTATCAGTGTGTACCTAACCATACCTGGACATGTATCAGTGTGTACCTACATACCTGGACATGTATCAGTGTGTACCTAACCATACCTGGACATGTATCAGTGTGTACCTAACCATACCTGGACATGTATCAGTGTGTACCTACATACCTGGACATATATCAGTATGTACCTAACCATACCTGGACTTGTATCAGTGTGTACCTAACCATACCTGGACATGTATCAGTGTGTACCTACATACCTGGACATATATCAGTATGTACCTAACCATACCTGGACATGTATCAGTGTGTACCTACATACCTGGACATATATCAGTATGTACCTAACCATACCTGGACTTGTATCAGTGTGTACCTACATACCTGGACATATATCAGTATGTACCTAACCATACCTGGACATGTATCAGTGTGTACCTAACCATGCCTACTTCTTTGCTTGATTGTTAACTTCTCAATCAATTATTTAAATCTTGACATTAATTTTCTTTTTTACAGGGAGCAATGGTAGCCACATTTAAAGCTCTTAATAATCAACCAAAGCCTGTTTTAGAACCTGTTGGTGCCTCATGGCTTGCTCAACGACGTGGAAAAAACAGACCAAAGAGTTCCACTGCTGTCTGATCAAAGTTTGAATCTAGACATTGTTATAGGTCTAGAATCTCTTGTGTAAAGACAGAACTTATCATCAGTAACATAGAGTTTGACATCATCCCTGAAAGAACAATATCATCTTCTCCAAATACTACTCTTTGTTATCAGATCAAAGACCCAATATAAGGTCACTTCTTCCTTTATATAGGTCCACTTTATGTAGGTCATATATAGGCCTACTTTATATATATATATATTATCAGGTTGATAGGACAGCTGGCTAGTATTATCAGACTGCCACTCTCTGTGAGAGAACCTTTTCTTTTTTTTTTAAATATTTTAAGGTATTCTTATTTGTCTCCGATATAGTTGTTGATCATCTTTTGTGTTGTTTTTTGTACAGGCTTTCAAGTTTCTTCACACACAAATCCTATCTACATATATACACACAATGCAGGCCATAATTTTTTTTTCTCAATATTTTGTACAATTTTGCATTTTTCTATAATTATTCATTTGAGCATTTCATACAAGGCATTTTTCTTAACTTTTTATTCTTTATACACTGTTTAAACTAAAACTTACAAAGCAAATATTAATTATTATGAATCTGAACAGCTGAAAAATTGAAATTTTCTGTAATGTACACATATATTGAATTAATTGTATACCTTTGTATATTGTCATTTATTATAGTGCTTGCATTGGTAAAGATACATATAGTATGTTTGGTTTAGCACAACAACAATATGTTTGGGTTTTGCATACCTGCAATATGTTTGTTTTGCATACCTGCAATATGTTAGGGTTTTGTATACTTACAAAATGTTTGGGTAAGGAAACCAACAGTATGATCAGGTTTAGGAGTTCAAGGCAGAGATGTTAACCATATCTTTGTTTATATGTATAGCAACTTGTTGAGTTTTGTTCTTATAGACACATTTATTTTTTGATAGTTTGATGAGTTAATAGTTTTTACAGGTATTTTACAAGTATTTAATCATTTTAAGTGCTATAACATAAGCTTGATTTTTTTTCTTGCCTATGAAGAGTTTATACTTTGTCTGACTTTGATAAGATACAATATGTAGTCATACTTTAACTCAGTATTTGCTTATCTTAGCTTATAGATACATATATGTAACCATGGCAACAAAAAAAGATTGGCATTTTAGTAGTTAAGCAAAAAAAGGGGGATGAATATATAGTACAGATAGTATTGATAAGGGTATAAAATTTTACATTTACTTATTGTTTTAATTGGTATTTTCTGTCCTGCCTTATATTCTGTTTGTCCATGGACTGTGTCATTCTGTCTATCCAGACTGCCATTCTGTCTCCATGGACTGTGTCATTCTGTCTATCCATGCACTGTTATTCTGTCTATTCATGGACTGTGTCATTCAGTCTATCCAGACTGTCATTCTGTCTCTATGGACTGTGTCATTGTGTCTACCCATGCACTGTGTCATTCTGTGTTTGATGGAGGCTGATTGCCTGTAATAGTTTGACATTGTGTCCATAGTTCCAATCAGTGGTTTGTGTGAAAATATTGAGCACTAGTTAATGGATTTAGATCAAAGTATCTCAAATTTGGGATATTTGGTTTTTTTTTCATTAATGTTTCCAAACCATAAAGGTGGAAGTTTTCTGTCTGTAGTCTTATAGTCTGGTACAGGAAATGATCATTGGCCTACTACTGTACAGTAGATATGGATGTTACTTCTTGTGATATTAAGGAATATTTGTTAAGATTTATTTAGATGATGTGTAGTAGCTTGAAGGCCTGTCAGAAAGTGGTGCATTTTACAGTTATTCAAATGTGTATTAAAACACAAAATCTCTTTTTGTCTTTACAGTAAATGGTTAGTTAAATATTTTATAGGGTAAAACACATATGAGGATAATTTTATAGTCATTTATATTATCAATTTATGTGGTTTGATCTGTTCAAATCCGATCTTATATTTTACAACACATACTACTGTCTTTAGACTAAATGAGTCACACTCACGAAATCATACAAAGTGCTAGCATATTAAGTGCCAATTTGTTATTTCCATAGTTACAGACTTTAATACATTATTTAACACAAGCTATGTTTTAATGTTTCTATTTATAAAGCCTTACATAATTATGTTATTTGCCTGGTAAAAAATAAACAAGTTTTTTGTCTTTTTTTCTAAAATATTTTTCACATAATTGTTATATGTATGTATGTTTAGCCTGATTGTGCTTGTATTAAAATAAAACAATTATCAGATGGAAGAAAAAGTTATTTTTCTTTCACCTCTTAATTTACCAGCTAGTTTATAACTTTACCTTTTACAATTGATTTCAGTGTCTCTTTCTAAGTTTATACATTTTCTACACACCTCTTCTTATCCCATTTATTATATAGATATAATTAACTTACTTTGAAGTATATATATACTTCTACATTATATATATCCTATATAGAGTTGTCGCCCTTTAATCATGCATTGAATGGCATTCATATTTGACCGTAGAAAACTTTTGACCCTAAACTTAATTTTCCTGATTTAATGAATTGATTTAAGAAAAGATAATGCAAGATTGGGTTTGAAATGGCATAAGCTCAAAGTAAAATTGGTGCTTTGTAAATATAAGATAGAAATATGTATTGTGTTAAGTTTGACTGGATGTCGATGACGGTGTTATAAGATAGAAATATGTATTGTGTTAAGTTTGACTGGACGTCGACGATGGTGTTTCGTGTTGTGCAACACATTTTTAGCTCGCCTGCATAAAGTATACAAGGCATATGTCCTACCTTAAGTATAAGTGTCAGAATTCAGATGGACTAGATGTGTAGCCAAGTAATGCTGTGATTCTTACAGCTTCTGTATAAATCTGTGGTCATGTATTATAAATAAATGTAAGTTTTGTTTTTGATCATGATAGGCAGATACCTATACAAAAATATCTTTTTATCAGAAATAGACTTTTCAAGGAATATGATGCTAAGATGCTTCTGTTGGGCTAAACTTTTACCCTCCAAGTTTATGGAATGTAATTAGGAACCACCATGTATATCTGTCCCATGTAAATTTGTGTGCAAAAGAAATTTCGGGAAACTCCTCACAAATTATCTCCATTGTTTTTGGTTACAATTATGGGTTTGGGGTGTTTTATTGTTGTAATTCACTCAATTAGAATAAAGGAAGATAACATTTTTATACTGCCTGTGTTATGACACTAATAAAGTGTTGTGATTTTGATTTTATAAATAAAAAGGAGAAAAAATCTGACAAGTATGATATAATTCATGATCTCCAAGTATCTGACTCAATGTAGGCTCTAATAAAATATGAAATTTTAAAATTATCTACTTTAAAACAGTAGCATAAGCTTGCAGTGAAGTTCAATATTAAGGGGGTAGTCATCATTAGGATACTTGTTCCTGTAATCTTTTTTGTCCAGTGTCATACATATGTATTTTATTGGAATTTTTGAATGACATTGTTGTCAAACATTATCACTTGTACATTATACAATATAGAGGTGTAACAATATGCCAGCCAGAACAGAACGGTGATATATTACACAAAGACCTATGTATTGTACTGGTATATTTTTATTGGAATCGTTCTGGGGGGGGGGATCAGACTCATATGCCTGATTCAGACTCCATATCTCCTAGCTCCCATTTCAATGGCATACTTATATGCCTGATTCAGACTCCATATCTCCTATCTCCCATCTTAATCCAGAAATTTTCTAAACATTACTATTTACATTTTCATTGTAAAATTTTAAAGAAATGGTCTGTTTCTTATACAACTTTTAATGACAATCATCTTGTACAACTTGGGACGGCAATATACCTTAAACAGCATTTTACATGTAGTTTACAACAAAAGAGCTTACCATGTACAACATTAATTAAGTATTGATTCTGTCAGTTATTAAGTTTGAAATTGGATTCATTTGGATATTTTTTTCTGCAACAGTAAATAAACATTGTATTGTGATATCAAGTCCAATGAACCAGTTTTACAGGTATATTGTTACACCTCTCTTTAATACAAACATCCTGATTATTCATCAATTTGCAGTGGTTTTTACAGATTTAGATTTCATTTGTACCAGGTAGTTTTTACTATTGAGTCTTAGATTATCATAATGTCACCACCAAAAATTTTGTTTTTGTTTAACGGGTATATATATTTATCAGTTCTATACACAGTAATATAAATAACATTATGGAGACGTTCATATTAAATAGAATGAAATTATTTCAAATTGTCATGTTTATGTTACAAATGCTATTGAGGCTGTTCTTATAATTGGGTCTGCAAGTGTAATAATTAAATGTATAAGTTAATTACAGGATATACATACAGTTGGTGTAATATAAGCAGAGATTTCACCAATTACATTAAATTAAATTAAATTATGTTTTAATGTTTAACTTGTTACATGTATGATAAATACTAATAAAGCAAGTGGTTAAAAATATTACATGGACCAGAATCACAAACTAATATATAGATAAAAATATTACAGTACCCATATTATATGAGATTTACAACTGAGGCAATATTTAGTCTCTTGTATTTCCATTAAATAGCATCATTATCATTTTATAACAATTTACTTTGGTCGATATTTGCACTTTATCTACATTTTAAGATCATTTTTCACAGTAATTAGAGCCAGTATTTAATTTTGTTTATTTTTAACAAGATAAAATATTTTGTACAGGTACATGTAAGAACTTGGTAGAAATAATCTAGAAATGTTTATATCATACATAAGTCTGTTTACTTCATCAAAATTAATTAAAAGACAATGATGACGAAAGTTAGCAATGAAGAAAATATTCATTCTTTATGGGACAACTTTAAACCATTCCTACACAGGATTTGTTAAGTCAAACCTTAGCATTGAATTCAATGTCAAAGTAATTGGCTAAGTTTGACTTGACAGCAAGCTATGCTGACTATACATTTAGAACATACACAGACATTTTATCATTTTTTGTAATCATGATGTCCACATACTTATGAATCGTGGTGCCTCTCAATTTAACTCTGCCAGATCCTATTCCTATGTCAGAAAGTGTGAATCGTGGTGCCTCCCAATTTAACTCTGCCAGATCCTATTCCTAAGTCCGGAAGTGTGTCAGTTTGCTGAAGATTGGTGGTTTTCTGCCAGTATTCCTATTTCCTTCATGGCGGTTTTCTGCCAGTATTCCTATTTCCTTCACCATCACAGAACTAACCATCTTGATTTAATTGACGGAATCTTGAATGAAGGGTAAAACATCACTCTACTCCATGTTTAATGCGAGTTTGGCTTAATGTAAGTTTTACTGTTATTCATTATAATGTATAAACAATATAACCTGATACTAATTATGAACTATGTTACTGTATGTCTTGAGAGTATGGTTCTGTCAGCACTAATTATGAACTATGTTACTGTATGTCTTGAGAGTATGGTTCTGTCAGCACTAATTATGAACTATGTTACTGTATGTCTTGAGAGTATGGTTCTGTCAGCACTAATTATGAACTATGTTACTGTATGTCTTGAGAGTATGGTTCTGCTGATAGCTTTGTTGTTTTTCACCATCGTTGTTTGTTCATTGACGGTGTCACAAAACTATTAAATAAACCTTGTATTTTGATATCCGGGTATATATTCACATTTCTGACTTACATGTACCTGTGTATAATATAAGTCACATAGATAAGATCAAAATAAAAACAGTATGTATGTTACAGTTGATATTGCTTAGCTTTTCATGGCTGTTTATATCATTTAATTTTATTTTGGTATGCAATCTGTTAAGGGCATTCAACTAGAAATATTTATGTCAAAACTAAAATTTTAGTTAGGATACAAATGGAAACCTTTCTTTTTGTTTGTAGAAACATCCGCAGTTGTTAATATTTAATAACTCATCACGGAATTCCCAAAACACATGCAAACATTAACTTATCAAGAAAAATACATCAAAGTAACAATTTTCTTTGAAATAAGACAAATTGTACAAAGTTTTCTCAAATGTTACAGAAAATAATTGACATGTTTTACTTGTAATATTCTATGATCATGTTTTTAAAAATCATAAAAAATACATCTTATAGAGTGGGTTTTTGAAGGAATGAATTGACTGGTTATCAAATTTGATTATTTTATATATTTAACTTCATACCAAACATCATATAAAGATACAATGTTAAATAATTCATTATGCAATACATTACTTGATTTTAGAACATCATGCCTCCAAACATCTGCATATTCTTCTCATAGATAACACATACCGGTAGTTCATCATTTTGTTACATGTATATTTACAGAATTTAAAATTGATAGTGCTGTGTTTATCATTTTTATTATTTTTATTAATTATACTTGTGATCTTCTCTGGACTAAGTGTTGATATTGTTTTCCTTGTATAATGAAATTGTGTATTTCTGATTTTGTATTGACAAATTAAAAATTAATTGTTTTGAATTGTCATGACGTGGCCATTCTCTTAATCTGAACTAATTGTAGCAGTGTTGGGTCTGCTCACTTCAGTGGCCAAGTGCTTTCTTCTTGTGGCTATCACCTGTCACTGCCTAGATTTGAAGCCGGTTGGTTGGATCATAGTGTGAGAAAGTTTGTAAGTTTACTTGCAAAATGTTGGTAGTTGAGGCTAGACACTTGGTTTAATTGAATGTATCTTGACTATGGTGTATGACGCCATTATGTCATTAAACGGCACACCCTGCTTCTGATTCTGGGTTTCAATGTTGGTTAGTAATACACAATTTCATTATATTTTTGTTTTTGATACTATATAAAGCATATATTTTGTATTTTTGTTTTGTCAACTCTGGGATTGCAAAGCTCTTCTCTGTAATGAGAATTATTAATTGTATACAAAGCAACTATACCTGTAATGTGCATTTTAAAGTTTTTATAACCGTTTGTAATGGCTCACATAAACTACAACACAAGTTCTCAAGTGATAATGCTGATAAGTGCTATACTCTGAGTTTTGCTTTGATATTAAATAGTCATCAGACCACAGATTGTAGTTGGTTGATCTAGAAATTACTGTCATTGGTTGGTCCAGAAAAATTCAAATTGGCAATATTTATTAAAATCAATTATTGGTTCCATAAGGTGTTTTTATAAATACATTACTGGTCTTGAATCAAAGTATCAGTATTTTGGGGTGAGCTGTAGAAGTGGAGCAAACTATGTTAAAGGATATGATGTTATTTACTTTTTGTTATTCTTTATATATATATGTCTTTGTTTGTTTACTGTTTTGCTTTTGTTTACTCTCCACGTTTACATTTAATGCTGAATTATATAAATAAATAAAATAAATAAATATATGTTGTTAATATCAAACAAATGTCATCTAATATATGAAAACATATTACATGTTTATTCCATAATATTAAACTAGATGTTGATAATCTTTGTAGAATTAATTCAAAAGAATAAAATTATATTTTTCAAATAAAATCACATTGTTAACTTATTGTTTGTGAAATGATAGGAGTTATCGCCCTTAGCAAGCGATTAATGATATCATGCACATTTGAACCTATCCGGGGCATATGGGTTTATCAAATATAATAGATTTATTGAAATTAACAAAATCAGAAAAGACAAGTATATTGAGACCACTGATTATAAACTCCTGACTTTAGACAGACACTCGATTGTCACAAATCATTGTACTCGTGATCAGCAGAGTTAATTGAAACAGCCAAGATTATGGGTTGTAGACCAGAGCAAGGCACATAAAGATTTGTGGCCTTGGAAGTACAACTGTGTTATACAGAAGCTGTAAAAGCAGAGAATACAAGTGGAAGTCCTGGTGTAGAAAAGCGTTGGCAGGTTTAGCTTAGCACAAGATAAGGATTCACCAGAGGTGAACCTGACGCTGATAACCCAGGGCTCGGCAACGATAGGAGAAAGTGCACGGCAATGAGGGATGCAATTACATAACAGACAGCAACTTGGGACGAATACACAATAAAGTGGGACGCAACACACATCAACGATGGACTGAGTACACGAAGTGGGACACAGATCTCCAGATGAGCTGTAGAGACCTTTCTGACCCAGTGCTTGTCACAGATATCAAGATGAGCTGTAAGGGCCTTTCTGACCCAGTGTTTATCACTGATATCAAGATGAGCTGTAAGACCTTTCTGACCCAGTGTTTGTCACTGATTTTCATGAGTTGTAAAGACCTTTCTGACCCAGTGTTTATCACTGATCTCCAGATGAGCTGTAAAGACCTTTCTGACCCAGTGTTTGTCACTGATCTCCAGATGAGTTGTAAAGACCTTTCTGACCCAGTGTTTGTCACTGATTTTCTGATGATCTGTAAAGACCTTTCTGACCCAGTGTTTGTCACTGAATTCAAGATGAGCTGTAATGTTCTGTTGGACCCAGTGTTTATCACTGATCTCCAGATGAATTGTAAAGACCTTTCTGACCCAGTGTTTGTCACTGATCTCCAGATGAGTTGTAAAGACCTTTCTGACCCAGTGTTTGTCACTGATCTCCAGATGAGTTGTAAAGACCTTTCTGACCTAGTGTTTATCACGGATCTCCAGATGAGTTGTAAAGACCTTTCTGACCCAGTGTTTATCACTGATCTCCAGATGAGTTGTAAAGACCTTTCTGACCTACTGTTTGTCACTGATCTCCAGATGAGCTGTAAAGACCTTTTTGACCCAGTGTTTGTCACTGATCTCCAGATGAGTTGTAAAGACCTTTCTGACCCAGTGTTTGTCACTTATTTTCAGATGAGTTGTAAAGACCTTTCTGACCCAGTGTTTGTCACTGATTTTCAGATGAGTTGTAAAGACCTTTCCGACCCAGTGTTTGTCACTGATCTCCAGATGAGTTGTAAAGACCTTTCTGACCCAGTGTGTTTATCACTGATCTCCAGATGAGCTGTAAAAACCTTTCTGACCCAGTGTTTGTCACTGATATCAAGATGAGCTGTAAGGGCCTTTCTGACCTAGTGTTTGTCACTGATTTTCATGAGTTGTAAAGACCTTTCTGACCCAGTGTTTATCACTGATCTCCAGATGAGTTGTAAAGACCTTTCTGACCCAGTGTTTGTCACTGATTTCAAGATGAGCTGTAATGTTCTGTTGGACCCAGTGTTTATCACTGATCTCCAGATGAGCTGTAAGACCTTTCTGACCCAGTGTTTGTCACTGATTTTCATGAGTTGTAAAGACCTTTCTGACCCAGTGTTTATCACTGATCTCCAGATGAGCTGTAAAGACCTTTCTGACCCAGTGTTTGTCACTGATCTCCAGATGAGTTGGAAAGACCTTTCTGACCCAGTGTTTGTCACTGATTTTCAGATGATCTGTAAAGACCTTTCTGACCCAGTGTTTGTCACTGATTTCAAGATGAGCTGTAATGTTCTGTTGGACCCAGTGTTTATCACTGATCTCCAGATGAATTGTAAAGACCTTTCTGACCCAGTGTTTGTCAGTGATCTCCAGATGAGTTGTAAAGACCTTTCTCACCTAGTGTTTATCACGGATCTCCAGATGAGTTGTAAAGACCTTTCTGACCCAGTGTTTATCACTGATCTCCAGATGAGTTGTAAAGACCTTTCTGACCTACTGTTTGTCACTGATCTCCAGATGACCTGTAAAGACCTTTTTGACCCAGTGTTTGTCACTGATCTCCAGATGAGTTGTAAAGACCTTTCTGACCCAGTGTTTGTCACTTATTTTCAGATGAGTTGTAAAGACCTTTCTGACCCAGTGTTTGTCACTGATTTTCAGATGAGTTGTAAAGACCTTTCCGACCCAGTGTTTGTCACTGATCTCCGGATGAGTTGTAAAGACCTTTCTGACCCAGTGTGTTTATCACTGATCTCCAGATGAGCTGTAAAGACCTTTCTGACCCAGTGTTTGTCACTGATCTCCAGATGAGCTGTAAAGACAATTCTGACCCAGTGTTTGTCACTTATTTTCAGATGAGTTGTAAAGACCTTTCTGACCCAGCGTTTGTCACTGATTTTCAGATGAATTGTAAAGACCTTTCCGACCCAGTGTTTGTCACTGATCTCCAGATGAGCTGTAAAGACATTTCTGACCCAGTGTTTGTCACTTATTTTCAGATGAGTTGTAAAGACATTTCTGACCCAGTGTTTGTCACTTATTTTCAGATGAGTTGTAAAGACATTTCTGACCCAGTGTGTTTATCACTGATCTCCAGATGAGCTGTAAAGACCTTTCTGACCCAGTGTTTGTCACTGATCTCCAGATGAGTTGTAAAGACCTTTCTGACCCAGTGTGTTTATCACTGATCTCCAGATGAGTTGTAAAGACCTTTCTGACCCAGTGTTTGTCACTGATTTTCAGATGAATTGTAAAGACCTTTCTGACCCAGTGTTTGTCACTGATCTCCAGATGAGCTGTAAAGACCTTTCTGACCCAGTGTTTGTCACTTATTTCCAGATGAGTTGTAAAGACATTTCTGACCCAGTGTTTGTCACTTATTTTCAGATGAGTTGTAAAGACCTTTCTGACCCAGTGTGTTTATCACTGATCTCCAGATGAGCTGTAAAGACCTTTCTGACCCAGTGTTTGTCACTGATCTCCAGATGAGCTGTAAAGACCTTTCTGACCCAGTGTTTGTCACTTATTTTCAGATGAGTTGTAAAGACATTTCTGACCCAGTGTTTGTCACTTATTTTCAGATGAGTTGTAAAGACCTTTCTGACCCAGTGTGTTTATCACTGATCTCCAGATGAGCTGTAAAGACCTTTCTGACCCAGTGTTTGTCACTGATCTCCAGATGAGCTGTAAAGACCTTTCTGACCCAGTGTTTGTCACTGATTTTCAGATGAGTTATAAAGACCTTTCCGACCCAGTGTTTGTCACTGATCTCCGGATGAGTTGTAAAGACCTTTCTGACCCAGTGTGTTTATCACTGATCTCCAGATGAGCTGTAAAGACCTTTCTGACCCAGTGTGTTTATCACTGATCTCCAGATGAGCTGTAAAGACCTTTCTGACTCAGTGTTTGTCACTGATCTCCAGATGAGTTGTAAAGACCTTTCTGACCCAGCGTTTGTCACTGATCTCCAGATGAGTTGTAAAGACCTTTCTGACCCAGTGTTTGTCACTTATTTTCAGATGAGTTGTAAAGACCTTTCTGACCCAGTGTTTATCACTGATCTCCAGATGAATTGTAAAGACCTTTCTGACCCAGTGTGTTTATCACTGATCTCCAGATGAGCTGTAAAGACCTTTCTGACCCAGTGTTTGTCACTGATCTCCAGATGAGCTGTAAAGACCTTTCTGACCCAGTGTTTGTCACTGATTTTCAGATGAGTTATAAAGACCTTTCCGACCCAGTGTTTGTCACTGATCTCCGGATGAGTTGTAAAGACCTTTCTGACCCAGTGTGTTTACCACTGATCTCCAGATGAGCTGTAAAGACCTTTCTGACCCAGTGTGTTTATCACTGATCTCCAGATGAGCTGTAAAGACCTTTCTGACCCAGTGTTTGTCACTGATCTCCAGATGAGTTGTAAAGACCTTTCTGACCCAGCGTTTGTCACTGATCTCCAGATGAGTTGTAAAGACCTTTCTGACCCAGTGTTTGTCACTTATTTTCAGATGAGTTGTAAAGACCTTTCTGACCCAGTGTTTATCACTGATCTCCAGATGAATTGTAAAGACCTTTCTGACCCAGTGTTTATCACTGATCTCCGGATGAGCTGTAAAGACCTTTCTGACCCAGTGTTTGTCACTGATCTCCAGATGAGTTGTAAAGACCTTTCTGACCCAGTGTTTGTCACTGATTTTCAGATGATCTGTAAAGACCTTTCTGACCCAGTGTTTGTCACTGATTTCAAGATGAGCTGTAATGTTCTGTTGGTCCAGTGTTTATCACTGATCTCCAGATGAATTGTAAAGACCTTTCTGACCCAGTGTTTGTCATTGATCTCCAGATGAGTTGTAAAGACCTTTCTCACCTAGTGTTTATCACGGATCTCCAGATGAGTTGTAAAGACCTTTCTGACCCAGTGTTTATCACTGATCTCCAGATGAGTTGTAAAGACCTTTCTGACCTACTGTTTGTCACTGATCTCCAGATGACCTGTAAAGACCTTTTTGACCCAGTGTTTGTCACTGATCTCCAGATGAGTTGTAAAGACCTTTCTGACCCAGTGTTTGTCACTTATTTTCAGATGAGTTGTAAAGACCTTTCTGACCCAGTGTTTGTCACTGATTTTCAGATGAGTTGTAAAGCCTTTCCGACCCAGTGTTTGTCACTGATCTCCGGATGAGTTGTAAAGACCTTTCTGACCCAGTGTGTTATCACTGATCTCCAGATGAGCTGTAAAGACCTTTCTGACCCAGTGTTTGTCACTGATCTCCAGATGAGCTGTAAAGACAATTCTGACCCAGTGTTTGTCACTTATTTTCAGATGAGTTGTAAAGACCTTTCTGACCCAGCGTTTGTCACTGATTTTCAGATGAATTGTAAAGACCTTTCCGACCCAGTGTTTGTCACTGATCTCCAGATGAGCTGTAAAGACATTTCTGACCCAGTGTTTGTCACTTATTTTCAGATGAGTTGTAAAGACATTTCTGACCCAGTGTTTGTCACTTATTTTCAGATGAGTTGTAAAGACATTTCTGACCAGTGTGTTTATCACTGATCTCCAGATGAGCTGTAAAGACCTTTCTGACCCAGTGTTTGTCACTGATCTCCAGATGAGTTGTAAAGACCTTTCTGACCCAGTGTGTTTATCACTGATCTCCAGATGAATTGTAAAGACCTTTCTGACCCAGTGTTTGTCACTGATTTTCAGATGAATTGTAAAGACCTTTCTGACCCAGTGTTTGTCACTGATCTCCAGATGAGCTGTAAAGACCTTTCTGACCCAGTGTTTGTCACTTATTTTCAGATGAGTTGTAAAGACATTTCTGACCCAGTGTTTGTCACTTATTTTCAGATGAGTTGTAAAGACCTTTCTGACCCAGTGTGTTTATCACTGATCTCCAGATGAGCTGTAAAGACCTTTCTGACCCAGTGTTTGTCACTGATCTCCAGATGAGCTGTAAAGACCTTTCTGACCCAGTGTTTGTCACTTATTTTCAGATGAGTTGTAAAGACATTTCTAACCCAGTGTTTGTCACTTATTTTCAGATGAGTTGTAAAGACCTTTCTGACCCAGTGTGTTTATCACTGATCTCCAGATGAGCTGTAAAGACCTTTCTGACCAGTGTTTGTCACTGATCTCCAGATGAGCTGTAAAGACCTTTCTGACCCAGTGTTTGTCACTGATTTTCAGATGAGTTATAAAGACCTTTCCGACCCAGTGTTTGTCACTGATCTCCGGATGAGTTGTAAAGACCTTTCTGACCCAGTGTGTTTATCACTGATCTCCAGATGAGCTGTAAAGACCTTTCTGACCCAGTGTGTTTATCACTGATCTCCAGATGAGCTGTAAAGACCTTTCTGACTCAGTGTTTGTCACTGATCTCCAGATGAGTTGTAAAGACCTTTCTGACCCAGCGTTTGTCACTGATCTCCAGATGAGTTGTAAAGACCTTTCTGACCCAGTGTTGTCACTTATTTTCAGATGAGTTGTAAAGACCTTTCTGACCCAGTGTTTATCACTGATCTCCAGATGAATTGTAAAGACCTTCTGACCCAGTGTTTGTCACTGATCTCCAGATGAGTTGTAAAGACCTTTCTGACCAAGTGTTTGTCACTGATTTTTAGATGAGCTGTAAAGACCTTTCTGACCCAGTGTTTGTCACTGATCTCCAGATGAGTTCTAAAGACCTTTCTGACCCAGTGTTTGTCACTGATTTCAAGATGAGCTGTAATGTTCTGTTGGACCCAGTGTTTATCACTGATCTCCAGATGAATTGTAAAGACCTTTCTGACCTAGTGTTTGTCACTAATCTCCAGATGAGTTGTAAAGACCTTTCTGACCCAGTGTTTGTCACTGATCTCCAGATGAGTTGTAAAGACCTTTCTGACCTAGTGTTTATCACGGATCTCCAGATGAGTTGTAAAGACCTTTCTGACCCAGTGTTTATCACTGATCTCCAGATGAGTTGTAAAGACCATTCTGACCTACTGTTTGTCACTGATCTCCAGATGAGCTGTAAAGACCTTTTTGACCCAGTGTTTTCACTGATCTCCAGATGAGTTGTAAAGACCTTTCTGACCCAGTGTTTGTCACTTATTTTCAGATGACTTGTAAAGACCTTTCTGACCCAGTGTTTGTCACTGATTTTCAGATGAGTTGTAAAGACCTTTCTGACCCAGTATTTGTCAATGATCTCCAGATGAGTTGTAAAGACCTTTCTGACCCAGTGTGTTTATCACTGATCTCCAGATGAGCTGTAAAGACCTTTCTGACCCAGTGTTTGTCACTGATATCAAGATGAGCTGTAAGGGCCTTTCTGACCCAGTGTTTATCACTAATATCAAGATGAGCTGTAAGACCTTTCTGACCCAGTGTTTGTCACTGATTTTCATGAGTTGTAAAGACCTTTCTGACCCAGTGTTTATCACTGATCTCCAGATGAGTTGTAAAGACCTTTCTGACCCAGTGTGTTTATCACTGATCTCCAGATGAGTTGTAAAGACCTTTCTGAACCAGTGTTTGTCACTGATTTTCAGATGAATTGTAAAGACCTTTCTGACCCAGTGTTTGTCACTGATCTCCAGATGAGCTGTAAAGACCTTTCTGACCCAGTGTTTGTCACTGATCTCCAGATGAGCTGTAAAGACAATTCTGACCCAGTGTTTGTCACTTATTTTCAGATGAGTTGTAAAGACCTTTCTGACCCAGCGTTTGTCACTGATTTTCAGATGAATTGTAAAGACCTTTCCGACCCAGTGTTTGTCACTGATCTCCAGATGAGCTGTAAAGACATTTCTGACCCAGTGTTTGTCACTTATTTTCAGATGAGTTGTAAAGACATTTCTGACCCAGTGTGTTTATCACTGATCTCCAGATGAGCTGTAAAGACCTTTCTGACCCAGTGTTTGTCACTGATCTCCAGATGAGTTGTAAAGACCTTTCTGACCCAGTGTGTTTATCACTGATCTCCAGATGAGTTGTAAAGACCTTTCTGACCCAGTGTTTGTCACTGATTTTCAGATGAATTGTAAAGACCTTTCTGACCCAGTGTTTGTCACTGATCTCCAGATGAGCTGTAAAGACCTTTCTGACCCAGTGTTTTCACTTATTTTCAGATGAGTTGTAAAGACATTTCTGACCCAGTGTTTGTCACTGATTTTCAGATGAGTTGTAAAGACCTTTCTGACCCAGTGTGTTTATCACTGATCTCCAGATGAGCTGTAAAGACCTTTCTGACCCAGTGTTTGTCACTGATCTCCAGATGAGCTGTAAAGACCTTTCTGACCCAGTGTTTGTCACTGATTTTCAGATGAGTTATAAAGACCTTTCCGACCCAGTGTTTGTCACTGATCTCCGGATGAGTTGTAAAGACCTTTCTGACCCAGTGTGTTTATCACTGATCTCCAGATGAGCTGTAAAGACCTTTCTGACCCAGTGTGTTTATCACTGATCTCCAGATGAGCTGTAAAGACCTTTCTGACTCAGTGTTTGTCACTGATCTCCAGATGAGTTGTAAAGACCTTTCTGACCCAGCGTTTGTCACTGATCTCCAGATGAGTTGTAAAGACCTTTCTGACCCAGTGTTTGTCACTTATTTTCAGATGAGTTGTAAAGACCTTTCTGACCCAGTGTTTATCACTGATCTCCAGATGAATTGTAAAGACCTTTCTGACCCAGTGTTTGTCACTGATCTCCAGATGAGTTGTAAAGACCTTTCTGACCAAGTGTTTGTCACTGATTTTTAGATTAGTTGTAAAGACCTTTCTGACCCAGCGTTTGTCACTGATCTCCAGATGAGTTGTAAAGACCTTTCTGACCCAGTGTTTGTCACTTATTTTCAGATGAGTTGTAAAGACCTTTCTGACCCAGTGTTTATCACTGATCTCCAGATGAATTGTAAAGACCTTTCTGACCCAGTGTTTGTCACTGATCTCCAGATGAGTTGTAAAGACCTTTCTGACCAAGTGTTTGTCACTGATTTTTAGATGAGCTGTAAAGACCTTTCTGACCCAGTGTTTGTCACTGATCTCCAGATGAGTTCTAAAGACCTTTCTGACCCAGTGTTTGTCACTGATTTCAAGATGAGCTGTAATGTTCTGTTGGACCCAGTGTTTATCACTGATCTCCAGATGAATTGTAAAGACCTTTCTGACCTAGTGTTTGTCACTAATCTCCAGATGAGTTGTAAAGACCTTTCTGACCCAGTGTTTGTCACTGATCTCCAGATGAGTTGTAAAGACCTTTCTGACCTAGTGTTTATCACGGATCTCCAGATGAGTTGTAAAGACCTTTCTGACCCAGTGTTTATCACTGATCTCCAGATGAGTTGTAAAGACCATTCTGACCTACTGTTTGTCACTGATCTCCAGATGAGCTGTAAAGACCTTTTTGACCCAGTGTTTGTCACTGATCTCCAGATGAGTTGTAAAGACCTTTCTGACCCAGTGTTTGTCACTTATTTTCAGATGACTTGTAAAGACCTTTCTGACCCAGTGTTTGTCACTGATTTTCAGATGAGTTGTAAAGACCTTTCTGACCCAGTATTTGTCAATGATCTCCAGATGAGTTGTAAAGACCTTTCTGACCCAGTGTGTTTATCACTGATCTCCAGATGAGCTGTAAAGACCTTTCTGACCCAGTGTTTGTCACTGATATCAAGATGAGCTGTAAGGGCCTTTCTGACCCAGTGTTTATCACTGATATCAAGATGAGCTGTAAGACCTTTCTGACCCAGTGTTTGTCACTGATCTCCAGATGAGTTGTAAAGACCTTTCTGACCCAGTGTTTATCACTGATCTCCAGATGAGTTGTAAAGACCTTTCTGACCCAGTGTGTTTATCACTGATCTCCAGATGAGTTGTAAAGACCTTTCTGAACCAGTGTTTTTCACTGATTTTCAGATGAATGTAAAGACCTTTCTGACCCAGTGTTTGTCACTGATCTCCAGATGAGTTGTAAAGACCTTTCTGACCCAGTGTTTGTCACTTATTTTCAGATGAGTTATAAAGACATTTCTGACCCAGTGTTGTCACTTATTTTCAGATGAGTTGTAAAGACCTTTCTGACCCAGTGTGTTTATCACTGATCTCCAGATGAGCTGTAAAGACCTTTCTGACCCAGTGTTTGTCACTGATCTCCAGATGAGCTGTAAAGACCTTTCCGACCCAGTGTTTGTCACTGATCTCCGGATGAGTTGTAAAGACCTTTCTGACCCAGTGTGTTTATCACTGATCTCCAGATGAGCTGTAAAGACCTTTCTGACCCAGTGTGTTTATCACTGATCTCCAGATGAGCTGTAAAGACCTTTCTGACCCAGTGTTTGTCACTGATCTCCAGATGAGTTGTAAAGACCTTTCTGACCCAGTGTTTGTCACTGATTTTCAGATGATCTGTAAAGACCTTTCTGACCCAGTGTTTGTCACTGATTTCAAGATGAGCTGTAATGTTCTGTTGGACCCAGTGTTTATCACTGATCTCCAGATGAATTGTAAAGACCTTTCTGACCCAGTGTTTGTCAGTGATCTCCAGATGAGTTGTAAAGACCTTTCTCACCTAGTGTTTATCACGGATCTCCAGATGAGTTGTAAAGACCTTTCTGACCCAGTTTTTATCACTGATCTCCAGATGAGTTGTAAAGACCTTTCTGACCTACTGTTTGTCACTGATCTGCAGATGAGCCGAAAAGACCTTTTTGACCCAGTGTTTGTCACTGATCTCCAGATGATTGTAAAGACCTTTCTGACCCAGTGTTTGTCACTTATTTTCAGATGAGTTGTAAAGACCTTCTGACCCAGTGTTTGTCACTGATTTTCAGATGAGTTGTAAAGACCTTTCCGACCCAGTGTTTGTCACTGATCTCCGGATGAGTTGTAAAGACCTTTCTGACCCAGTGTGTTTATCACTGATCTCCAGATGAGCTGTAAAGACCTTTCTGACCCAGTGTTTGTCACTGATCTCCAGATGAGCTGTAAAGACATTTCTGACCCAGTGTTTGTCACTTATTTTCAGATGAGTTGTAAAGACCTTTCTGACCCAGTGTTTGTCACTGATCTCCAGATGAGCTGTAAAGACATTTCTGACCCAGTGTTTGTCACTTATTTTCAGATGAGTTGTAGAGACATTTCTGACCCATGTTGTCACTTATTTTCAGATGAGTTGTAAAGACCTTTCTGACCCAGTGTGTGTTTATCACTGATCTCCAGATGAGCTGTAAAGACCTTTCTGACCCAGTGTTTGTCACTGATCTCCAGATGAGTTGTAAAGACCTTTCTGACCCAGTGTGTTTATCACTGATCTCCAGATGAGTTGTAAAGACCTTTCTGACCCAGTGTTTGTCACTGATTTCAGATGAATTGTAAAGACCTTTCTGACCCAGTGTTTGTCACTGATCTCCAGATGAGCTGTAAAGACCTTTCTGACCCAGTGTTTGTCACTGATCTCCAGATGAGTTGTAAAGACCTTTCTGACCCAGTGTGTTTATCACTGATCTCCAGATGAGTTGTAAAGACCTTTCTGACCCTGTTTGTCACTGATTTCAGATGAATTGTAAAGACCTTTCTGACCCAGTGTTTGTCACTGATCTCCAGATGAGCTGTAAAGACCTTTCTGACCCAGTGTTTGTCACTTATTTTCAGATGAGTTGTAAAGACATTTCTGACCCAGTGTTTGTCACTTATTTTCAGATGAGTTGTAAAGACCTTTCTGACCCAGTGTGTTTATCACTGATCTCCAGATGAGCTGTAAAGACCTTTCTGACCCAGTGTTTGTCACTGATCTCCAGATGAGCTGTAAAGACCTTTCTGACCCAGTGTTTGTCACTGATTTTCAGATGAGTTGTAAAGACCTTTCCGACCCAGTGTTTGTCACTGATCCTCCGGATGAGTTGTAAAGACCTTTCTGACCCAGTGTGTTTATCACTGATCTCCAGATGAGCTGTAAAGACCTTTCTGACCCAGTGTTTGTCACTGATCTCCAGATGAGTTGTAAAGACCTTTCTGACCCAGTGTTTGTCACTGATCTCCAGATGAGTTGTAAAGACCTTTCTGACCCAGTGTTTGTCACTTATTTTCAGATGAGTTGTAAAGACCTTTCTGACCCAGTGTTTATCACTGATCTCCAGATGAATTGTAAAGACCTTTATGACCCAGTGTTTGTCACTGATCTCCAGATGAGTTGTAAAGACCTTTCTGACCCAGTGTTTGTCACTGATTTTCAGATGAGCTGTAAAGACCTTTCTGACCCAGTGTTTATCACTGATCTCCAGATGAATTGTAAAGACCTTTCTGACCCAGTGTTTGTCACTGATCTCCAGATGAATTGTAAAACCGCCTTTCTATTTCAAGTTTTGTTGTAGTTAAATAACACAAAAACAGTTTCTGTCACATTAAAATTCTTACAGTTTTTCAGTTTTCTGTGTGTTTAAGTTATTTACTTAATCGAAGACGCACCAGAGATTTTTGTAGAATGTTTGATCTTACCAATTGACTCAAAAAATAAAACGTCAACTACAAAACAAGGGTACAAAAGCCTATTAAGCTTTCTAAAGTCGTTATAACGCCTTTTTTGGCATTATTACGCCTTTATTTCGCGTTATTACGCCTTTTAATTTTTTTTATTCATGATCTTAATAGGCTTTCGTACAAGGGCGATATAGTAGTAAATAACAGTTACAGTTATTTAAGTATTGAAAAATGTAAATATAAATTTCAGAACTGAACCGTTGAGATATGGGAATTATGGTCCTGTAACTGCATTGGATATTCCAGAAAAACGTATGTCATGGCGCTGTGATGACAAGTTTGTCGTGAATAGCTACGGCAGCTACAAAGGTACTCGGCCATCATTAATTAATCAAATACATGTATTTTTACAGTTAAGATTGATCCTCAACTAGATTTTTTGAATTTTAAAATTTCCGCCTTCTACTTCATCTCAATTATGTGACGCCACTATATGTATAAAAATGTTCTTTACAAACGTTTTACGTTATTAATCACTATGAGCTAGCATAGCTATATATATATATAGTGTGATGTATTGTTTACGTCATGTTTGCCGATCGCGTTATTAATCACTTGTACTGGCGTAGTGTGATGTGTTGTTAACGTCATGTTTGCCGATCACATATTAATCACTGTGTACTGGCGTAGTGTGATGTATTGTTTACGTCATGTTTGCCGATCACACATTAATCACTTGTACTGGCGTAGTGTGATGTATGTTGTTACGTCATGTTTGCCGATCACACATTAATCACTTGTACTGGCGTAGTGTGATGTATTGTTTACGTCATGTTTGCCGATCACATATTAATCACTGTCGGCCGGCGTAGTGTGATGTATTGTTTACGTCATGTTTGCCGATCACATTATTAATCACTGTGAGCTGGCGTAGTGTGATCTATTGTTTACGTCATGTTTGCCGATCACATATCACTCACTGTGAGCTGGCGTAATGTGATGTATTGTTTACGTCATGTTTGCCGATCACATTATTAATCACTGTGAGCTGACGTAGTGTGATGTATTGTTTACGTCATGTTTACCGATCGCGTTATTTATCACTGTGAGCTGGCGTAGTGTGATGTATTGTTTACGTCATGTTTGCCGATCAGGTTATTAATCACTGTGAGCTGACGTAGTGTGATGTATTGTTTACGTCATGTTTGCCGATCACATTATTAATCACTGTGAGCTGACGTAGTGTGATGTATTGTTTACGTCATGTTTGCCGATCAGGTTATTAATCACTGTGAGCTGACGTAGTGTGATGTATTGTTTACGTCATGTTTGCCGATCAGGTTATTAATCACTGTGAGCTGGCGTAGTGTGATGTATTGTTTACGTCATGTTTGCCGATCACATTATTAATCACTGTGAGCTGACGTAGGTGATGTATTGTTTACGTCATGTTTGCCGATCAGGTTATTAATCACTGTGAGCTGACGTAGTGTGATGTATTGTTTACGTCATGTTTGCCGATCAGGTTATTAATCACTGTGAGCTGGCGTAGTGTGATGTATTGTTTACGTCATGTTTGCCGATCAGGTTATTAATCACTGTGAGCTGACGTAGTGGATGTATTGTTTACGTCATGTTTGCCGATCACATTATTAATCACTGTGAGCTGACGTAGTGTGATGTATTGTTTACGTCATGTTTGCCGATCAGGTTATTAATCACTGTGAGCTGGCGTAGTGTGATGTATTGTTTACGTCATGTTTGCCGATCAGGTTATTAATCACTGTGAGCTGGCGTAGTGTGATGTATTGTTTACGTCATGTTTGCCGATCGCGTTATTAATCACTGTGAGCTGGCATAGTGTGATGTATTGTTTACGTCATGTTTACCGATCGCGTTATTTATCACTGTGAGCTGGCGTAGTGTGATGTATTGTTTACGTCATGTTTGCCGATCACATATTACTCACTGTGAGCTGGCGTAGTGTGATGTATTGTTTACGTCATGTTTGCCGATCACATTATTAATCACTGTGAGCTGGCGTAGTGTGATGTATTGTTTACGTCATGTTTGCCGATCACATTATTAATCACTGTGAGCTGGCGTAGTGTGATGTATTGTTTACGTCATGTTTGCCGATCACATATTACTCACTGTGAGCTGGCGTAGTGTGATGTATTGTTTACGTCATGTTTGCCGATCACATTATTAATCACTGTGAGCTGGCGTAGTGTGATGTATTGTTTACGTCCTGTTTGCCGATCACATTATTAATCACTGTGAGCTGGCGTAGTGTGATGTATTGTTTACGTCATGTTTGCCGATCACATTATTTATCACTATGAGCTGGCGTAGTGTGATGTATTGTTTACGTCATGTTTGCCGATCAGGTTATTAATCACTGTGAGCTGGCGTAGTGTGATGTATTGTTTACGTCATGTTTACCGATCGCGTTATTAATCACTGTGAGCTGGCATAGTGTGATGTGAGCTGGCGTAGTGTGATGTATTGTTTACGTCATGTTTGCCGATCGCGTTATTTATCACTGTGAGCTGGCGTAGTGTGATGTATTGTTTACGTCATGTTTACCGATCGCGTTATTAATCACTGTGAGCTGGCATAGTGTGATGTATTGTTTACGTCATGTTTGCCGATCACATTATTAATCACTGTGAGCTGGCGTAGTGTGATGTATTGTTTACGTCATGTTTACCGATCGCGTTATTAATCACTGTGAGCTGGCATAGTGTGATGTATTGTTTACGTCATGTTTGCCGATCACATTATTAATCACTGTGAGCTGGCGTAGTGTGATGTATTGTTTACGTCATGTTTACCGATCGCGTTATTATCACTGTGAGCTGGCATAGTGTGATGTATTGTTTACGTCCTGTTTGCCGATCGCGTTATTTATCACTGTGAGCTGGCGTAGTGTGATGTATTGTTTACGTCATGTTTGCCGATCGGGTTATTTATCACTGTGAGCTGGCATAGTGTGATGTATTGTTTACGTCATGTTTGCCGATCGCGTTATTAATCACTGTGAGCTGGCATAGTGTGATGTGAGCTGGCGTAGTGTGATGTATTGTTTACGTCATGTTTGCCGATCGCGTTATTAATCACTGTGAGCTGGCATAGTGTGATGTGAGCTGGCGTAGTGTGATGTATTGTTTACGTCATGTTTGCCGATCGGGTTATTTATCACTGTGAGCTGGCATAGTGTGATGTATTGTTTACGTCATGTTTGCCGATCGCGTTATTTATCACTGTGAGCTGGCGTAGTGTGATGTATTGTTTACGTCATGTTTGCCGATCACATTATCAATCACTGTGAGCTGGCGTAGTGTGATGTATTGTTTACGTCATGTTTGCCGATCACATTATTAATCACTGTGAGCTGGCGTAATGTAAAATGAGCTAGCGTAGTGTGATGTATTGTTTACGTCATGTTTGCGCATCGGGTTATTATTCACTGTGAGCTGGCGTAGTGTTAAATGAGCTAGCGTAGTGTGATGTATTGTTTACGTCATGTTTGCGCATCGGGTTATTAATCACTGTGAGCTGGCGTAGTGTGAAATGAGCTGGCGTAGTGTGATGTATTGTTTACGTCATGTTTGCCGATCGCGTTATTTAGCACTGTCGGCCGGCGTAGTGTGATGTATTGTTTACGTCATGTTTGCCGATCACATTATTAATCACTGTGAGCTGGCGTAGTGTGATGTATTGTTTACGTCATGTTTGCCGATCACATTATTAATCACTGTGAGCTGGCGTAGTGTGATGTATTGTTTACGTCATGTTTACCGATCGCGTTATTTATCACTGTGAGCTGGCGTAGTGTGATGTATTGTTTACGTCATGTTTGCCGATCGCGTTATTAATCACTGTGAGCTGGCGTAGTGTGATGTATTGTTTACGTCATGTTTGCCGATCGCGTTATTAATCACTGTGAGCTGGCGTAGTGTGATGTATTGTTTACGTCATGTTTGACCGATCGCGTTATTTATCACTGTGAGCTGGCGTAGTGTGATGTATTGTTTACGTCATGTTTGACGATCGCGTTATTTAGCACTGTGAGCTGGCGTAGTGTGATGTATTGTTTACGTCATGTTTGCCGATCGCGTTATTAATCACTGTGAGCTGGCATAGTGTGATGTATTGTTTACGTCATGTTTGCCGATCACATTATTAATCACTGTGAGCTGGCGTAGTGTGATGTATTGTTTACGTCATGTTTGCCGATCACATTATTAATCACTGTGAGCTGGCATAGTGTGATGTATTGTTTACGTCATGTTTGCCGATCACATTATTAATCACTGTGAGCTGGCGTAGTGTGATGTGAGCTGGCGTAGTGTGATGTATTGTTTACGTCATGTTTACCGATCGCGTTATTTATCACTGTGAGCTGGCGTAGTGTGATGTATTGTTTACGTCATGTTTGCCGATCGCGTTATTAATCACTGTGAGCTGGCATAGTGTGATGTATTGTTTACGTCATGTTTGCCGATTGCGTTATTTAGAACTGTGAGCTGGCGTAGTGTGATGTATTGTTTACGTTATGTTTGCCGATAGCGTTATTTAGAACTGTGAGCTGGCGTAGTGTGATGTATTGTTTACGTCATGTTTGCCGATTGCGTTATTTAGAACTGTGAGCTGGCGTAGTGTGATGTATTGTTTACGTCATGTTTGCCGATCGCGTTATTAATCACTGTGAGCTGGCATAGTGTGATGTATTGTTTACGTCATGTTTGCCGATCGCGTTATTTATCACTGTGAGCTGGCGTAGTGTGATGTATTGTTTACGTCATGTTTACCGATAGCGTTATTTATCACTGTGAGCTGGCGTAGTGTGATGTATTGTTTACGTCATGTTTACCGATCGCGTTATTTATCACTGTGAGCTGGCGTAGTGTGATGTATTGTTTACGTCATGTTTACCGATCGCGTTATTAATCACTGTGAGCTGGGATAGTGTGATATATTGTTTACGTCATGTTTACCGATCGCGTTATTTATCACTGTGAGCTGGCGTAGTGTGATGTATTGTTTACGTCATGTTTACCGATCGCGTTATTTATCACTGTGAGCTGGCGTAGTGTGATGTATTGTTTACGTCATGTTTACCGATCGCGTTATTTATCACTGTGAGCTGGCGTAGTGTGATGTATTGTTTACGTCATGTTTACCGATCGCGTTATTTATCACTGTGAGCTGGCGTAGTGTGATGTATTGTTTACGTCATGTTTACCGATCGCGTTATTTATCACTGTGAGCTGGCGTAGTGTGATGTATTGTTTACGTCATGTTTACCGATGGCGTTATTTATCACTGTGAGCTGGCGTAGTGTGATGTATTGTTTACGTCATGTTTACCGATCGCGTTATTTATCACTGTGAGCTGGCGTAGTGTGATGTATTGTTTACGTCATGTTTACCGATCGCGTTATTTATCACTGTGAGCTGGCGTAGTGTGATGTATTGTTTACGTCATGTTTACCGATCGCGTTATTTATCACTGTGAGCTGGCGTAGTGTGATGTATTGTTTACGTCATGTTTGCCGATCGCGTTATTAATCACTGTGAGCTGGCATAGTGTGATGTATTGTTTACGTCATGTTTGCCGATTGCGTTATTTAGAACTGTGAGCTGGCGTAGTGTGATGTATTGTTTACGTTATGTTTGCCGATAGCGTTATTTAGAACTGTGAGCTGGCGTAGTGTGATGTTTTGTTTACGTCCTGTTTGCCGATTGCGTTATTTAGAACTGTGAGCTGGCGTAGTGTGATGTATTGTTTACGTTATGTTTGCCGATAGCGTTATTTAGAACTGTGAGCTGGCGTAGTGTGATGTTTTGTTTACGTCATGTTTGCCCATCGGGTTATTTATCACTATGAGCTGGCGAAGTGTGATATATTGTTTACGTCATGTTTGCCGATCACGTTATTTATCACTGTGAGCTGGCGTAGTGTGATGTATTGTTTACGTCATGTTTGCCGATTGCGTTATTTAGCACTGTCGGCCGGCGTAGTGCGATGTATTGTTTACGTCATGTTTGCCGATCACGTTATTTATCACTGTGAGCTGGCGTAGTGTGATGTATTGTTTACGTCATGTTTGACGATCGCGTTATTTATCACTGTGAGCTGGCGTAGTGTGATGTATTGTTTACGTCATGTTTGACGATCGCGTTATTTAGCACTGTGAGCTGGCGTAGTGTGATGTATTGTTTACGTCATGTTTGCCGGTCACATTATTTAGCACTGTGAGCTGGCGTAGTGTGATGTATTGTTTACGTCATGTTTGCCGATCACATTATTAAGCACTGTGGGCTGGCGTAGTGGGATGTATTGTTTACGTCATGTTTGCCGATCGCGTTATTAATCACTGTGAGCTGGCGTAGTATGATGTATTGTTTACGTCATGTTTGCCGATCAGGTTATTTATCACTGTGAGCTGGCGTAATGTGATGTATTTTTTACGTTATGTTTGCCGATCACATTATTTATCACTGTGAGCTGGCGTAATGTGATGTATTTTTTACGTTATGTTTGCCGATCACGTCATTAATCACTATGAGCTGACGTAGTGTGATGTATTGTTTACGTCATGTTTGCCGATCACATTATTTATCACTGTGAGCTGGCGTAATGTGATGTATTTTTTACGTTATGTTTGCCGATCACGTCATTAATCACTATGAGCTGACGTAGTGTGATGTATTGTTTACGTCATGTTTGCCGATCACATTATCTATCACTGTTAGCTGGCGTAGTGTGATGTATTATTTACGTCATGTTTGCCAATCGAGTTATTTAGCACTGTGGGCTTGCGTAGTGTGATTTATTGTTTACGTCATGTTTGCTGATCGCTCGCGGACACGACAGCTATGACTATTGTAGGAGTCACTGCATGAAAATCGCTAAGCGATGTAACTTGACACCAGAAGTTATAGCCTTCATGACGTAAAATGTAGTATGCCAAATGATTTGAATGGTATTTTTCTTGGAATCACGAAAATTTCATACCCGAAAATAAACGATTACATAGAAGAGACTGCTGCCGCCATCTTGTATTACAAGACTATTACCACTCAAATACCAGTAATATGTGTACACGATATGACTGTAATGTCGTCCTGAATTAGAGCAATTGTTTATATAATCAAAACTCATTAACCAAGATACAAGTTTGAGAATACTGAAGATGTATTACAAATAGAAGTGCGTGTGGGGAATGTTAAGCAGTATAATGGCGGGAATCTTTATTACCATTGTTAAGTAACTTCCGATAAGCTACGATGTTTTAAAACATTAGAAACAATACCTGCTGTGTAAAACAGTGGCAAATCATTATTACAATATTAAATGGATAAAGGAGTAGATTTATCGTCTTAGAAATAGACTAAAGAATTCGTCTGATTCTGTCATTTTATGTTATATAAAGTATAACTACTACTTCTTTATAACAGCCTAGTATAGAGCCGCTTTAACAGAATCTATTCAATAGTAGGTGTGCATTAAACATAGTGTATAATTTCATATATGTTTATCATATAATCCTCTGACGTAGTTTTCATAATATCTTGTCATTTAATTCCCACACTTTACCTTTGGGTATTGCCTTTGTCTGGGTCTATCAATTGTCAAATTTTCCCTTTAGAACATACGGTAATTAAATCCTTTTAAATTAAATTTTATGCTCTGATTATCTGAATAAGGGGTTCGATTTCGTTTTTTAAACACTGATCTGACGTATCAGTTGACATTCGTCGTACAAGTACTGTACTGACGTATCAGCTGGTATTCGCCATACAAGTACCGAACTGACGTATCAGCTGGCATTCGTGCTATAAGTGCTGAACTGACGTATCAGTTGACATTCGTTGTACAAGTACTGTACTGACTTATCAGTTGACGTTCGTCATACAAGTACTGTACTGACGTATCAGCTGGTATTCGCCATACAAGTACTGAACTGACGTATCATTTGGCATTCGTGCTATAAGTGCTGAACTGACGTATCAGTTGACATTCGTGCTATAAGTGCTGCACTGACGTATCAGTTGACATTCGTGTTATAAGTACTGAACTGACGTACCAATTGACATTCGTGCTATAAGTGCTGCACTGACGTATCAGTTGACATTCGTGTTATAAGTACTGAACTGACGAATCAGTTGACATTCGTGCTATAAGTGCTGCACTGACGTATCAGTTGACATTCGTGTTATAAGTACTGAACTGACGTATCAGTTGACATTCGTGCTATAAGTGCTGCACTGACGTATCAGTTGACATTCGTGTTATAAGTACTGAACTGACGTATCAGTTGACATTCGTGCTATAAGTACTAAACTGACGTATCAGTTGTGATTCGTGTTACAAGTACTACACTGACGTATCAGTTGGCATTCGTCATACAAGTACTGAACTCACGTATCATTTGACATTAATGCTACAAGTACTGCACTTACGTATCAGTTGACATTCGTCATACAAGTACTGAACTGGCGTATCAGTTGGCATTCGTCATTTAAGATAATAGAATAGTCTGATTATAGTTCAAGTTTAATAACACTGTTGTCAATGTTGACATTAGTGCTATAAGTGCTGAACTGACGTATCATTTGACATTCGTCATACAAGTACTTAATTGACGTTTCAGTTGTGATTCGTGTTACAAGTACTGCACTGACGTATCAGTTGGCATTCGTAATACAAGTACTGAACTGACGTATCAGTTGGCACTCGTAATACAAGTACTGAACTGACGTATCAGTTGGCACTCGTAATACAAGTACTGAACTGACGTATCAGTTGGCACTCGTAATACAAGTACTGAACTGACGTATCAGTTGGCATTCGTAATACAAGTACTGAACTGACGTATCAGTTGGCACTCGTAATACAAGTACTGAACTGACGTATCAGTTGGCATTCGTAATACAAGTACTGAACTGACGTATCAGTTGGCATTCGTCATTTAAGATAATAGAATATTCTGATTATTATAGTTTAAGTTTAATAACACTGTAGTCAATGTTGTACACACCAAATATAGTAACTTTTCGATTTTCCATTTTAATGTCTGTTCTGATGGTAATATTAACCTTTCAATGTATTTAAATAGAAATTTATTGTACATTTATCACAAGTCGGCCGGCTAACAATACTTAATTTTTAAATTACTTCGATATGAGATTGTGGGTGGTTGGTGACATTGTTTTTCGTATATCGTAATTTTGTGATAAAACTTGAACTTAAGGACGAGCTGTCTGGTAGCACTATTAAGTTTGTTATAACATCAAAAAATAATCTACAATCAAGTGTTATATTGTACGTATTTACTGTACCAAATGTTCAATATGTACAGTGCCAGGTGTATCATAGTATTGGTATTTTTACCACCGCTAACAGAGAAAGGTAGGACCCTACACGTACTTGAACACATTATAGGATGTTTTTTGTCCATGGATACGCAACATGTCCATTCAATCTTACTGTTCTTTGTGTCAATAAAAAGCATACCAATACGTGTACATATCATAATCCCAAAGCTTTGTAAAAGTAAGTTAAACACATGGACTTCCACCGGAAGGGTTAATATTTTCTGTTTATCAAGCTTTATCAAGCTTCATTTGCCATGTGTGCAATCAAAATTGAGATAGAAAGGAACATGGAACTATGACACGTCAAATGGCACGCCAAATGACACGTCAAATGACACGTCAAATGGCACGTCAAATGACACGTCAAATGACACGTCAAATGACACGTCAAATGGCACGTCAAATGACACGTCAAATGGCACGTCAAATGGCACGTCAAATGACACGTCAAATGACACGTCAAATGTATCCAGGGAGATTTTGGATACAAAACAGACATTCTTTTTGCTATGAATAACAATGGCCAGTTCAAATTGCATAATGACAAAGCTTTTCATATTTGCATCGATAACGAAAAAAAGAGTTTCATTTCTTATATTTACAATCTTCAAATTTAAAAAAAATGGCAAAGTACGTAATACTTTGTGTGCATTTTGAAACATTTCATTTTTATTCTGCCGTCGGAAAAATGGCAGCTTCCACATTGATAAATGATAACAAAAAAGTTCTTCCACTCACCATAAATTTATTCATACTACAAAATCACCACAATTGCATATTTAAATATTAAAATAAACAATTGATATATTAATTTAGAACGGAAAGTCAGAAGGAACTTTGTGATTGTAGTGTATTTATACACGCTGATTTGACGTAACAAGTGAATGACATATTTACATGATGACGTCATTTGTTATTTATAACACTAGTATGACATGTATTTTCTCAATATTTGTCATAGAAGTAGAAATAATGACAATTGTAAATATGATAATTATTCACGGTGATGACAGCCATGTAACATGAGGGACTTGATAAGCCTAGGCTTGCAGCATGCTGCGTCACCATTTTGTTTGTAAGCCGTTTGCTTCGTTGTATGAAGTTATCGTAGTAGGAACAAGCTCTAAAATAGCGTATTAATTGTGAAACAAATACACCAACGCCAATAGGCGTATTGTTATAGGTACGATTTCGTTTTCCTATTTGTAGTTTAGTTGTGTTCCTCCTTCTGTTTATTAAACGTGTATTGCTGTATACCCACGTGTTTGTGATTCTTCCTTTAATACTGGCGTGGTGACAGCAGGGTATGATTTCACGTCTACCAAAGGTGTAGTTCAAGGATCATCCAGAACGGATTATACACTAGGACGCTTTCAAGACTCACACGGTGAATTAATTAATGCCGTCATAACACCAGCAGCACTACAACATGGCGAACACGCACAGGGCACCGAAACAGTGGTGTTTGAGTTAAATAGAATCTGTTAATTTTTTGAAAATTGGATACAGAATTTGGTTTATACTTTGTCCCTTGACCAGAACTTCACCCCCTTTTTGGTTGATGGCGCACAATGGGAAAAAAATCTAGAGCCTTTCCATATCGTGGCTTCATTAATGACGGAGAGGGCATTCCTGAGGCTAAGCGACTCACGCGTGAACAAAAAGTGATTATTCTAGAACTTATGCTTGGGCAAGTTGCCAACTACTGTCCCATTATTTCTCGTGGTACCATAGTCAAAAACTCCACCTTTGTTGAACAAATATGGCAGACCACCAGACTTCATTATGGTTTCCAGTCCACCGGGGCACATTTCATTGATTTTGCCGCTATAAGATTACAACCCAATAAGAGACCTGAGGACTTTTACCAGCGTCTTATGGCTTTCATTGAAGATAATTTGTTATGTCGTGACTCAGGAATCAGCCACCATAATGAGGTTATTACTGAAGATGAAGAGCGTTCACCTTCAATCGAAAATTTAGTAGTGTTAACTTCGTCTTATAAACCCAGAACTTCCAAAACTAGTAAAACAAAGGTATGGCACAGAGCTAAGATCACGCACCTTAGCATCTATAAAACCTGAAATCTCACAGGCTCTAGACTCTTTGATTGATAAATTGCAAGCTACTGAAGATACAAAGGCAATGCGTGCTGCTGTTTCTCACTTGCCTCGGTCTCGGACAAAGTTTCATCCATCCACTCAAAAGGTTGGGTTTTCAACTCCGAAGCCCAAACCTGTAAAGTCATGCCCATTGTGTAAAGAGGCCGGGCGACCTGATAAAAAAATTTCATTAAATGTTCTTACATATCCAGTGCTGATCGCGCATACTTAGCCAGTGCTAGACTGATTGTAGGATAGGACATGAATCTGATTCCGAGGAGGACCTCTCTGACAATAGTGAGTGCACTTTACAGGAATCTTCTGTTAACCGGGTACAAATCCGCCAAAGTCCTTAGTTGGATGTTTTCTGCTCACACCAGACAGTTAGACTTACAATCGATAGCGGTGCCACATGGAATATGATTAGATATTCACAAGCATTGACACTGGGCATTAAAATAAAAACAACTTCCCAATCTGCCCATCAAGCAGATGGTTCGTCCCATTTAAAGGTAGGGGGAAACGCGTACTTACTTTCACACGTAATGGAAAAGATTTGTTTTTTAAGGTCTTGTTGTCGAAAATTTGGACACTGACATTTTAGCAGGAATACCATTTATGGAGAGAAATGATATATCTCTATCCGCCCTGCTAAGAGACAGATAATTATGGGCGACTCCAATGTTTATATCTATGGTTCAGATGATTCCACTCTTATCAAAACACGCAGTTCCTAGAGCCCATATTTTAAGTGCTCCGACTCGAGCTACACTATGGCCAGGTGATTTTGTAGAGATTGACCTTCCTCACGAAGTAACTGACTCTGATGGCACATTTGCCATTGGACCCAACTTTGACACACTTAAGTCTGATAAATGCAGAGAATTTGGCCGCAGCCACAACTGTTGTCTAGTGTATCTAGCAAAATTCGCATTGCCATCTTAACACCTTTTCCTAACACTCTTAATTAAGCGTCGTAATGAACATTTTTGTAAAATACGCCACACAGTTACTCCTGAACAGGACAATACACCTTGTACACAATATGATCTAGAGGCTATTGGCCATGAGTGTAACCCAAACAGTAGCATTGCCACATCACGTTATCACTCTGATCAAGTGCAGTTGGACCCTGACAACCTATTGTCTTCTGAAATAAAGTGTAAATTTTCGCTATTGCTAGGAAAATATGATAGTGTTTGTAATCCAGACTTTCAAGGTTATAATGGTGCTGCAGGTCCATTTCAGACCAGAGTTAACATGGAAATGACTACCTTCACAACACAAAGGCAGAGTACCTTAATATTCTCGTAATCAATTAGTAGAAATCAAGTTTGATGAACTAGAAAACATGGGAGTTTTGAAATGACCCGAGGATATCGACATTTCTGTACAATCCTTCCTTTCTAATCAAGAAAAACAATAGGGAATTCAGATTGGTTACCGCGTTCGCAGATGTTTGGAGGTATAGCAAACCCAAACCCTCTCTAATGCCAGATGTGGATGCTACAATTGCTCAATGGCAGTATATAATTGTAACTGATCTTACTAAGGCTTTCTACCATATTACATTGTCTAAGGACTTGTTAAAATATTTTGGCGTAGTTACCCCATTTTGAGGCACCCGTGTTTATGTCCGAAGTGCTATGGGAATGCAAGGCTCTAAAACAGCATTGGAGGAGCTCACTTGTCGTGTTTTGGGAGATTTGGTGGAAGAAGGAGTCGTAGCTAAAGTCGCAGACGACTTGTACTGTGGAGGTAATTCTCCAGAGGAACTACAGCAGAACTTTGGTCGATTGCTGCACTTACTTCATAAAAGTAGTCTTAACCTTTCCGCTTCGAAAACAATCATTGCCCCAAACCAAACTACAATTCTTGGTTTAATTTGGCGACTCGGAACTTTACAAGCCAACCAGCATCGAATTGCTTCATTATCAAGTCGTGATGTCCCTACCACTGTAACTGATCTCAGCCTTTATATGAGCGTACAAAGTGTTAAGTCGTGTTATATCCGGCTGTGCCACAATACTGGTTAAACTAGATGCCGCCACATCTTGCTTGGATTCCAAAGCAAAAATCAATTGGACTGAAGATCTACGTCAAGCCTTTATATCGGCACAGGACAAATTACATACTCACCGTTCAATAACGTTGCCTAGATCAAGCGATCAACTTTGGATTGTCATCGATGGTGCTGTCAAATCTTCGGGGGTTAGCGCTACGTTGTATGTCCCTCGTAATTAAAGTACCTACCTGGCAGGATTTTTAGTGCAAAACTGCGTAAAAATCAAGTTTCTTGGCTTCCATGTGAAGTTGAAGCTTTGTCAATAGCAGCTGCCATAAAACATTTCAGCCTATACATAATTCAATCTCATCATCGCGCATGTGTACTTACGGACAGTTAACCTTGTGTACAAGCGTTCGAGAAGTTGCTGAGGTGAATTCTCGTCAAGTCCACGTGTTTCAACGTTTCTTTATGTCGCCGATACCAGATAACTCTTCGTAACATTGCCGGCTCTACTATTTTGCCTTCTGACTCTGCAAGCCGCAATGCTCCTGATTGTGAGGACCCAACTTGTCAAGTGTGTTCTTTTGTTAACGATCGAAGCATCTGTTGTACGCCAATTATTGGTATCCAATCCTTCCGCTGGAACCACAAGGCTACCGTATACTACTCGACCTGCTTGGGTTTCAATTCAAGCTGAATGTTCAGATCTGCACAGGACACATGCCCATTAGCGTCAAGGCACTAGATCGTCTGAAAAGCTCACTAACCTCGAGGACGTTCAACGAAACCTCAATGTAGCTACAATTGCGAAGGATGGCCTTCTAATAGTTAAGCGTACAGACCCTCTTTGCCAGTGCCGTGAATGTATAATCGTACCTCGGCTATTGACATCACTTCATATCGACCATCCATCCTCCCACCAATTGAAAACTGTCGTACACCGGTACTTCTACGCACTCGATATGGATAAGAATATAGACTTTGTATCAGCTGCTTGTCACCATTGCTCAGCAATTCGCAAAACTCCTAGTGTTATCCATGAGCAAAGTACCGGAGATCCTCCGGACAGTATCGGGAATCTCTTTGCGTCTGATATTGTAACTTATCTTTGTTCTAAGGGAATATGTAACCTCGTATACCGTATCGGCTATCATCGAAGATAAAGGGAAACATTACTACGCCTTTGTCTAAAGCTCCGCCCCCTCGATGGACCAAATGATGTCGTTAGAACTGACCCAGCTCCAGGGTTTATAGCACTCGTTAATGATGAACTTCTTCGCCAACAGAGGATATCCGTAGAAATCAGTCGAGCTAAAAATAAGAACAAGAATCCTGTGGCAGAAAAAGCAATTCAGGAGTTAGAAACCGAGATCCTTCGTCAAGATCCATCTACAGCTAGACTTAATAGCCGAATTTGTAATCGTGGTCTATCGGCAAGGGAAATGTGGAATCAGAGCGATCTATTTACTAACAAGATCCAAATTGATGACAATTTTCTTATATCTCAACAATACAAATAAAAAAGTTAAACCACCAACATAGTGAAAAATCCAAAAACCCTAATCGTCAACTTCCGGTTATGCCGTTACTTGAAGTTGGTGACTTTGTGTTTATGTTGATCGTAATAAAAACAGTGCTCGTGTCAGATATTTAGTTGTATCAACTGAAGGTGATTGGTGTAATATTCGAACATTTGTTTGATCTCAACTTAGAAACATATTATACCATGTTAGAGAAAAAGTGACTGCTACAAAGTTCCAGGGTTTGCATTTCCTAATATTTCACGGGAACATACAGAGAACTCAGACGGCGAAGATATTCAATTCCATCAAGAGACTATATTGCTTATCTGAACCACCTACCAATATAAATCATGATCTACCCACAGACAATGAAACACAGGATGATCAAGTGACACATGATTTTTCTCATGACAAACCAGATGTTTCTCTTAATAACACAAACAATTTAGATTTTTCTAAGCGACCTCAGAGAAATCGTCGCATGCCAAAGAAATTTGAAGACTATCAGTTGTATTAGTTTTTGTTACAATTTCATTTTTTATTGTATGTACATACAGATTTGCATTTATTATTTTTTTTATTGTATGTATCATTTAAAAAATACAGGATTATTTACATTTATTGCATAGCTTGATATGGGGCAGAATAATCCCCGATACTTGAAGGAAGTCTACCCAGTGATAGTATCTTAATGTTTTTGTGTTGATTAGTATGTTATGACTTACCATTTTTTTATTTACGTTTTGTAATGCTTTGACCTTCTCGTGTGGGGAAGAATAATCCCCTGTTTACCTCGTGATAGTGAAAGTTTACGTAATTTTATTGCTATATGTTTTTCTTAGCCTACTCAGTATTCTATGAAATTAACATGATCTTAAATGTCAAATATATAAAAAAAAAAAAAAAAAAAAAAAAAAAACGGTAGCGCCAATAGGCGTATTGTCATATGTACGGTTTCGTTTCCCTATTTGTAGTTTTGTTGTGTTCTTCCTTCTTCCGTTTATTAAACATGTATTACTGTGTACCCATGTTTTTTTTCACACAGCTTAAAATTCAACCTTTCGTTTCTGTCATAATTGAGGTATATACCTAAATTTGGTACAGAACTTGATAAATCAGTCATATAATTCCAAGATCACTAAGGTAACTGACATTTACATACATGTAATCTCCAAATTTAGGATATATATCTGTGTGTGTGAAGTTGAATGATTTGGCAACATTCTTCTCTCCAGATTCAACAAGGATCTGTAAAGTTTATTAAAAAAAGCAAGGGATGATGCACAATTTGTGCCAATTGGTACACAGATTGTTTATTGGGAAATTATATCAAATCATCAAATACTAAAGTGCAGAAAACAAGTTCAAAAAAGGTATTTTGGTAATATATCTTTTTTCTTATTGGAGTCATAAATTAATGTCATATATCAGTATTTTTCAAATTTTTTTTGCCGCACCAGACTATATACATTTAAAAATTTTGAAAACAAAAGGAAAAAGGTTGTTTAAGAAACTATCATTAAAATTTTGCTCTTGTTTACAATGTTTTGTGGTGGGAAGGTTGACAATGTTTCAAACAGCCAACAGGACAGGTTATAGGTCATATGCAAATAGGCAACGTACCATTTTGTCATTTCATATGCAAATTAGTTTTCTTTCTCAGGTACAATAGATGTATAAAGGTCATAGATAGGTTTATATACAATGTTTAACACTGCTATTTATAGTAAAAATGCGTGCTAAAGTAGAGTTGTAGTGCATTGTATAAATAAAGGAATTTTTATATGGATTCACATGGAACAATTGTTGTTTTTAAACATGATTAAAATGTAGGTCTACATGTTGCCATGTATTTATAAAGGTCATGAACCCAATTTTAATCTGCATAATTGGTTGGGTAATATTCAATTGGGTAAACTTCCACCCTCTACATACATCTCCAAAGAGGCATTTTAAATTAGTAATGATTACTTAAACAACTTTTTTGTTTTTCTACCAAAAATTCTGAAATTATATGACTTGATGCGGCAAAAAAATTCATGAAAATGGTGTATTGGGTTTTAATGTTCACTTTGAAATAAAAAAGATATTTTACCAAAATACCTGTTTTGAACTAGTTTTCTACACTATAGTTATGTTATTTATCAAACACTAACATTTTGTTGATGGTATCTTCAGAAAACTTTCGTTTAGAATCTGTATGGTGCTTGACAAAATAACCAGAGTCCCCTTTCAGTACTAGATATTTTTATCTTGACTTACCGTTTTAGTAAGCCAAGATAAAGTATGCGTATGTTTGGTCTTGGCTTTCTTGACGTACGGCTGGTATACGGGTATATTTACTCAGTTTTGTGATTAAATATTGTGCCAGATATGTTAACAGTGTTGGTACTTTACGCTGCGTATTCTTGTCCTTGTTTTGAGTGTAACGAAGGTAGTGTTTGTCATCTCCAGATAATTAATGATATTACATTTTGAACCAGAGAGGGACTTCTTCCGTTGTTTAAGACTTATTATGACAGGGATGATGTTCATCATAACTTGATAAAAGTCTGATATATGGTTACACTTGAGACAGACGTCGAGGTATAAAGCCTTATATATGATAAGTTTGTCATTACTTATTTAATCCTACATAACGTAGTGGAGACCTGGTACATCGTAACGAGAACGTGATTACCTACGTGATTCAAAGTTTATAATATTGCTAAGAGTTGTAATCAATACAAAGTGCTCGTGACATGTGCTATTTTAAGTTGTATGAAATAAATTCTGACCTACAAAAATGTTATGCCAACTTGTGCTAATTTAGGAATACTTTGAATATAATATTACATGACACGTGTATTTATTAAAAAAACCCCCAAGATTCTCCAAAAATTGCCAGAGCCAAACTAACCCCGGTTCAATTCAAAATCGCTGGGTTCAGACATTTGTTGGGTTGTTCATTAAAATTAAAATTTTTAATGGAAGGTATAAATTGAAATCCTTCCAATATAACACCACCCACATCAAATTTCGAACATTATATTTTATAACATGTATGGTTTCATCTCGTCACTCGGCATTATGTAGATGTCATTAATCTAGAAGTAGTGGGTGGGATAGTTTTATCACTTTATTAGTGAGAAACACCGATGTCGCATGAAAAGATAGTCAATTTCATCACTACTCAATGTTAATGTATGTCGGGAAAATTGTTGTTTTATTTAAAAATCAAATAAAACTAGATTTTGTCAGACGCCCGTGGAATTTAGATAATGTGTATCACGTAGTAAAATGCTTTTTGCAGGGCAATGTGGTTTGATAAACCTAGGCTTGCAATATCCTTGCGCCAAAAATTTATTTGTAAGCAGCTTGTTCCCGTAGTTATTGCAACAAGCGCCACCGTAGCGTATTAACACCATAAACAGGAGAAGTATTGCTGCATAGAGAAAGAAAGTTGTCAATAGAAAAATTGAAGTTATCACGTTTGTCATACTGCTTCAAATGTAGCCTTTTGTTGACGTCATAATTGAGGTACGAGTCTAAATATGAAGCAGAACTGGAAGAATCATTCGTATCTTTTATTTCAAGCTCACTAGGATAGATGGCATTAACACAATCTCCACAATGTAGGGTTATTAGAGATAGAACATCATCTATATATCTGTATGTAGAGTTGAATGATTTGGCGACATTTGCTATCCTGATTTAACAAGGTGTTGCATCACAAATAAGCAAGCAATAGTACATAGTTTGTGCTTATTGTTATACCTAATGTTTGTTGGAAAATTATGTTACAAAACACATCAAATCTCAAAAACTTTTAACATTTTGTAATAATCAGTATATTTTTGGTAGGAGTCCGTATTGTGCTTGACAAAATAACCAGATTTCGTGTTCAGCACTAGATATTTGTATCTTGGATTACCGATTTTGTAAGCCAAGATCAATTATTTTCTTGTTAACGTATTTTTTGGGTATTTCTATTTGTTTGTTTATAATGGTGGGTTGATTACATGGGCGTGGTCTTAACTGTTTAGTATACCCCAAAAAGAGTGATACAGAATATGTTACAGACATTTATTGAGGTAAGTCAAAGGTCACTGACGACAACCTTTATTGAACTATTTAAGATACCACGTGTGTACTAGTTGATAAAGTTAAACATGGTGAAGGTTAATTTATTCAGATATATGTTGGATATATACCTTTGTTATGGAGTATTTATTTGTTCTTTATGTACTGTTTCCTTTACTGCTCACTAATAGCAAATTTTGCATATGTACATATTGATTCTACACAATATACCGGAAGATGTCACGTATTTCCGGGGAGAACCGCTATTCTTTTACGTCTCAGGGGTTATAAAATTTTCATTCATTCTACACGTCACCATTATCTCCTCGGATCAATCCACATAAATATCACTCTATTCTACACTATACGACTTTAGATTAGCATTTGACATTATGTTTCTGACATCATCAATGTAGATGTTTGTCAAGACTGACGCCATGGCTTAAAATAATTCAGTGCATATTTGTTTTAAATTTAAATAGGATTGCAGATCTGTTAAAACAATTTTACAGATAAATTTAACATAAAATAAAAAAGAATCTGAATTAAACAGAAAGTGCCACACAGATATCGATAAATCTTTCATTTAAAAGTTTTTGTTCCATCATTGACATTCCATCCTTCATTTAGATAAACATCAAATATTATTTTTTTCAGACTTTAAGTTCATAAAAATATAAATAGAAAGTTTTGTTTCTGACGATTTAAAGGATATTTCATTCTATTTACACATGGACCAAACTTGCATTCCATTTTCCCACACAACTTGATAAAAGTGCATACGTGTATATATATATATATATATATATATATATATATATATATATATATATATATATAAAATAAACACGTACGGTATCACGATACATACGGGAAAAATAACTTGAACTTAAGAAGTAAAACATTTGAGTAGATTGTTCACCTTGACAAGAATACATTTGCTTGGTTATGCAACAGTCAATACAACTTAGAAAACGACGCATGAATAATAAGTTAATTAAAACCAGACCAATGGGACAAGAGAAGACAAAGCATCTATATTGGCATCACTGACTCAAACTCTGGTCTTCGGACAGACACTGGGTTTTATTACAAAAGAATGTTCGGTGGCGTTGTTATAGCACTTCTAGTATTATCGGAAACAAAACATTACACTTATTATTCATCCAATGGTCCATAAATGCCCACATTTAAGTATTAAACATAAGCAACGAACAAAAATAATAAAATTACAGAAGATTTATAAAATATTTAGAAACAAAATACGAAACTAAAACAAAACAATAACCTATTTTATCACCTATGTATGGCGTTCGACGGAGCCTTTAAAATTTTGTTCCCTCACGATGTCGTTAATTCGCGTTTTTTGCATCCTCGCTCCATCGTCATCTATGGCACGCCAATTTCACAAAATTTCGAGAAACATAGTTTCTCGGCTAGAAACCTAGTTTCCCGGGAAACACAGTAACACGAACGAAATCCATTTTGTCAAGTTGTGCGGGAATCAAATATCAAATCACGACCATGGGCGGGAAACTAGATTTCTCGTCAAGATACTGAATTTCCCGTTTTATGTAGTGAAACCCGATCGGGAAACTTAGTTTCTCGCACGGGAAACATTCTTATTTTTCGCAATGTAATCTTGACTTCTAGCCGTAAGTCACATTTTCTAGGCACGCCATTTTCACAAAAATGCGAGATACTATGTTTCTCGTCCATGTTACATTGTATTCAGTCCGTGTTACTGTGTTTCTCGTTCGTGTTATTACTGTGTTTTCCGTTCGTGTTACTGTGTTTTTTGTTCGTGTTACTGTGTTTCCCGTTCGTGTTACTGTGTTTCCCGTTCGTGTTACTGTGTTTTTCGTTCATGTTACTGTGTTTCTCCTTCGTGTTACTGTGTTTCCCGTGCGAGACTCTGTTTCTCGGAAATTTGTGAAATTGGCGTGCCATAGTCATCAATCACGTTGAAAGCGACAAAGCGACGGATCGATAATACAGTAGTGTCCTAACCCGACACCGTACCAATCCTGTATAGACATTTGACTATAAACATGAAATAATACAATATGTTAATAACATTGTCTGTTCCTATTGAAGAACAATACTGTCTCCGATATATTAACAAAAATTGATCCGTTTTGTTCAGATTTGATATCAAATTGAAATTAAAACTAAAATATCGCATTATACTTGTAATAAAATTCACTAACATATTTACATCATAGAATAATAGAATTTTATTAATATTGGAGAAATTCTGTAATAAAATATTTAGGTTCTAAGAAATGAATTTATTTACCCGTTGGAAATGTAAATATATCACTTGGTTTTATAGCCTATAGCTATATGTATTATTAATTACAAGATTAGCCTAGATGCATATTTGTACTGTCTCGGGTCTATTTAGGTTTGATGTGTTTAATACAATAGGGAGTTTGTTGAGAATTTTTGTAATTTTAGTGATATCAACTATCTATGATTAAGTACTTCGATGTTATGTTACGTAATCTGAACGATACATTTTAAAATTAATTTATTTTGAAATCAACCAGAAAATTTTAAAACTAGAGCGTTAACACACACACACACACACACACGCGCGCGCGCGCGACTGGTGTAAAACAACCCTGCCATTCCAACCCGAAATTTTATAGAAATCCGCCCGTCAATTCGATTTTTATAAACAGGTCAAGGCGTATTATTATTTAAAGTATAAAGGGCGACTTGGCATTTATACAACTTTTAATGAAGACCATCTGTATATAAAGACCACAAGGACCATGTTTCAACCTTTAATTAGGGAATTACGCACAGGGTGTAAAATGAGTTTCCACATCTAACCTTTAATTAGGGAATTACGCACAGGGTGTAAAATGAGTTTCCACATCTAACCTGTCTAATAGAAATTGGTGAGAATTCTAAGATGCCTAGAGTGTTAGAATGGGTCTAACAAGACTTCAGAAGGACTATACCCCTTTTGAAATGGGATATCGTGAGAAATTGTTATGGTGGAAGTGGCGCACATGGCGTAAAATGAGTTTACAATACATCTATCCAATTGCAACATGCAACATTTTCAATACAGTTATAGCTTTATGTAACCATGGTTACAATACTAATGCTGTGTATTAGCTAAAGTTCTCCCAATATGTACTGACTGCTACTTAATTTCTATTGCTAACACTTTAAACAATGATGGAACCTTTAATTCCCAACTGAACTTGATAATTTTTAACTTTGTGCCGAGTGATATTTAACAATGAAAACTATGTATCCAATTACCAAGAAAAAAACAACAACATTTTTTCTACATTTTTATTATATAATTTTTTTTATTATTCCTAACTGTAGTACCAGTCTTGCATTGCGACGTTTAAAGTCATTTGTAATAAACGCATGGAGATAAGAGTAAAAACATACTAACACAACAACAAAAAGAATAACAAATCAAGAACAAATGTTAAATAATTGCCAAAGTTGGACGGAAATCTGGATGTAATGACAAATGGTATCTAACTGTATTTTAAGAACTGTTGATGGTCCTAGACAAATCATCTCATTTATTTTAAATTCGGTGATCTACTCATTTAAATATTTTGCGTCTTTTTAACTAGTGGTTGTATATGTCTGTTAATTCTGTAATTTACACCTTTTTGTCCTCTCATTACGACCAGCAATATAAAAAACTAAGTCACTATGTCTACTGATTATAATTACAATGTATTAAGATTTAATACATGTTGAGGTCTTCGTTTGGTGACCGATAACTGATAACGATAATGTTAGACCCCGACCTCATGTACACAAACTTCCCACTATAGTAACATTATAACGTTTTAGTTCTATTTATGGTAAGTTGTTTTAGAGACGTTTCCTTGATTTGTAGCCATTTATACATACACCAGGCTAATAATAGTCACCCCATTTAACTTTATCACATCACGCACGACGGACTTAGATACACTACTAATGATTGATTTACTACAGATATAATCTTGTTTTTTGTTGAGAAATTGACATCGTTATACAAGACTAACAGTCATGTAAAATGTCCATTTCATTTATTCCGGCATGATTCTTGTAACGATTAGAAGTTCCTATCTACTGTTTGGCGCACCTATGTAAATCAATGTAAGTGCCAATCAAAGGAAAACTACTCTTGATTGTAGAGTATAGACAAATACAAAGCATTGTGTTCGTATCAACTGACGTGTAAAACTGACACAATATTTATGATGTTTTATAACGGGATGGGCTTGTTACAAAGGTTAAATACTAGTTTTAATTTTAACTTTTTCATCAATATTTTCAGCTGCCTGGAATAAGATAAAACAATCAGTTCTAGATCCTTGCCATGGGTTATATGATTGAATCACTACTTTATACATAAAACTAGGATTGTTTATAATAATTTTCTGTAGTATAGATATACTAAACCAACAAAGTGATTAAACAAATAACAGAATATCAAGCTGCATTGTATATGTAAATTAAGAAATAATCAACAGCATCTACCCGTGGTATATCGTCGAATAATACACGGGCCGGAGTTCACATGCTTTGCCATCGAGTGATATATTCGCCGCATGTTAACGACGGCCCGTGTATTATTCGACGATATACCACAGGTAAATGTTAATCATTTCAATTCTAACATGACTTAAATAAAACAATTTCAAATAAACATTGCGAACTCTTTCTTCGAAAGTACATTTTACTATCTATTTGCAAAAAAGTCTATTGAAACAATGCCGCTGTTGAGATTACCTCAATTGAAATAAATGATTTTATGACCATTGTTCGCGGAACATAACATGACGCCATAAGATAAGCAAGGGAGTACGCCATTAAAACGGAACAGCGATGGGTATATCGTTTGTTTTACCACGGCTAGCTCTCTTCATGTTTCATATGAAGGAAAATGTAGGTCATGTAAGAATAATTAATATATGTACTTGAAAACAATTGCACAACCGAACATCGAAAGGATTTTATTCGTTCGAACGATTTCTTTGTGATTCGGACCAAAAACAAGTCATTGGGTAAAGGTTATACACACATTTGGAGTTTTTATCATAATGATCCTTATAAATGGCCTTGGGAATAAATATACACGCTGAAATGAAAATTATCTCTCTTTTTGTTATTCTCATATACCATATTTTTTAAAAATAAATCATTCAATACATTCAAAAATGGTATATAACAAGAGCCTTGTATATACCTGAACATAATATCTATGGTGATACATGAACTATTGCCATTGATTGTGATCGTTAGAATGTAAAAACGTTCGAAATAATATTTTTAACTTGATATTTTGAAGTTGTCAGTAGATCTCGTTCCCTTCCAGCTGTACTTTGTTAGACTGATAACTAAACTGGATATGATACAGTGTACAAACATCCTACATTGAGTGTGTTGTATTCTTATCGGTACCCAAAACTTGTAAAATGTTTACGTCTTGTACCGAATAAGTACTTCTGATTGTTTTGTCAGGCACCATACAAATTCAAAACAAAAATATAATGAAAATACCATAAAAAATGTTAGAGTTTTTGATAGACAACATATTTGTTGTGTTTGATAATATACTTTTTTAAAAAATTGGGAATACCCATGGGCACAATCTGTGCACCATTGCTTGCTGGTTTGTTTCCTTATTTCTATAAAGCTGAATGTATACAGAACCTTGTTAAATCTTGAGAGAAGACTTTCAACTCCACATATAGATATATGAATGACGTTCTATCTATTAATACTCCTATATTTGGAGATTATGTGGATGTTCTTGAGCTTGAAATAAACGGTACGACTGATAACTCAAGTTCTGCTTCATATTTAGACTTATACCGAAATTATGATACCAACGAAAGGCTGCATTTGAAGCTGTATGACAAACGTGATGTCTTCAAGTTTTTGTCAACTTTCCTTTTCTATGCAGCAATACCCCTTCTTCTCTTGCTTATGGTGTATGTTTTACAAATAATACACTATGGTAGATCTTGTTTCCACTACGGGGATTTTATGCAACGAAGCACGCTGCTAAATAAATTGTTGATGTAAGGGTATTGCATGCCTAGGCTTATCGTTTTGTGGTCGTCATCACAATATTTTTTATAAGTATAATGTCTCTGTATCCTAAATTACCCTGGATATATATGATGTCTCATAAGTCTCTGTATCCTAAATTACCCTGGATATATATGATGTCTCATAAGTCTGTATCCTAAATTACCCTGGCTATATATGATGTCTCATAAGTCTCTGTATCCTAAATTACCCTGGATATATATGATGTCTCATAAGTCTGTATCCTAAATTACCCTGGATATATATGATGTCTCATAAGTCTGTATCCTAAATTACCCTGGATATATATGATGTCTCATAAGTCTGTATCCTAAATTACCCTGGATATATATGATGTCTCATAAGTTTCTGTATCCTAAATTACCCTGGATATATATGATGTCTCATACGTTCCATGTTCCTTTCATTACCAATTTTGATTACACACATGGCGGGTATAGCTAGCTTGAGGTACTTACCCTTCCGGAGCACTCACTTCCCTGGTCGAAGTTCGCTTGTTAAACCTAATTTGCCAGCTTCAATATTTTTTACTTGGCTTTGGATTCTGGTTTGGACATGGATAAGTAAGGTGGTAAAACGATCATTTATAAAAAAGAACATATGTTAATACAGTAAATGTTTGCTAGTGTCATGTTAATGTTATATCTCAATTTAGTTGATATTTCATTTTCATTCAATTTCTGCTCAATTTGGGATAGTTTAGTTACATAAACAGGTCCTCTGTAGATTCTTATGTAATTTTCCGTTGTGATAGATCGTATAACATTAATATAAGATAGTTTTAGACATATTTTGTTGTTTTTCTTGGTCATGTAGATATTTTGTAAATAATTTGTTTTTCAATGTTTTGTTTTAGAACAAAGTAAATTTAATTTAAATTTAATTTAAACTTTTCAATGATTGTATACAATATTTATAGTGAAAATTTTAGCTAAAACCATTGTCCCAATTGAAAATGACAACAATTACATTACTTGTTGTAAGTACGTTATTTCTAAAACATTTAATGGGATCATCATGATTGTTACATTCATTAGCAGTTTCGTTTCCACCAGTGTGGATTATATGTTTGGAAATAATTTTAAATGAATTTAATCAGACTGGAAAATAACGAAGAAAGATAAACACCTCTTAGACACATTCCAAACAAAATGCCTCAGAAGGATATTTAGAATAAGATGGCAACAGAGAGTCCCAAATGTAAAAATATTGGAAACAGATAGACTTAACAACATAAGCTGTCAGATCAGGAGAGGAAGTGCAACTGGCTCGGACACATACTAAGGGAAAAGGGAACAAATGACTGCAAGGCAGCACTGGGTGACAACCAAAGGGGAAAAGAAAAAGGGAAACCTAAGTTCACATGGAGGAGAACAACAGAATAGGAAAGAAACGTTGATGGATGGACTAGCTGGAACATCAAAGGGCAGACAAAAATGGAAGGATAGCGTTGCAGCCTTCCGGCAAGGAGAACATTAAGGTTAGGGTTACGGAATATCAGAAAAGACACATGTTTTGTGCATTTTTACTGTTTGATTTCAGGTGTAATAATTAGTTTATAAAAAACTTATAAAAGAAACGATGCTGACCATAGAAGAGACATACCAGTATACATTGTACTTGTAGCCTTTGGTTTGGTCATTATAAACTAAACTATAAGTATCAAACTATTGTACTTGTAGCCTTTGGTTTGGTCATTATAAACTAAACTATAAGTATCAAACTATTGTACTTGTAGCCTTTGGTTTGGTCATTATAAACTAAACTATAAGTATCAAACTATTGTACTTGTAGCCTTTGGTTTGGTCATTATAAACTAAACTATAAGTATCAAACTATTGTACTTGTAGCCTTTGGTTTGGTCATTATAACTAAACTATCAGTATCAAACTATTGTACTTGTAGCATTTGGTTTGGTCATTATAAACTAAACTATAAGTATCAAACTATTGTACTTGTAGCATTTGGTTTGGTCATTATAAACTAAACTATAAGTATCAAACTATTGTACTTGTAGCCTTTGGTTTGGTCATTATAAACTAAACTATCAGTATCAAACTATTGTACTTGTAGCATTTGGTTTGGTCATTATAAACTAAACTTAAGTATCAAACTATTGTACTTGTAGCATTTGGTTGGTCATTATAAACTAAACTATAAGTATCAAACTATTGTACTTGTAGCCTTTGGTTTGGTCATTATAAACTAAACTATAAGTATCAAACTATTGTACTTGTAGCCTTTGGTTTGGTCATTATAAACTAAACTAAAAGTATCAAACTATTGTACTTGTAGCATTTGGTTTGGTCATTATAAACTAAACTATAAGTATCAAACTATTGTACTTGTAGCATTTGGTTTGGTCATTATAAACTAAACTATAAGTATCAAGCTATTGTACTTGTAGCCTTAGGTTTGGTCATTATAAACTAAACTATAAGTATCAAGCTATTGTACTTGTAGCCTTAGGTTTGGTCATTATAAACTAAACTATAAGTATCAACCTATTGTACTTGTAGCATTTGGTTTGGTCATTATAAACTAAACTATAAGTATCAACCTATTGTACTTGTAGCATTTGGTTTGGTCATTATAAACTAAACTATAAGTATCAAACTATTGTACTTGTAGCATTTGGTTTGGTCATTATAAACTAAACTATAAGTATCAAACTATTGTACTTGTAGCCTTTGGTTTGGTCATTATAAACTAAACTATAAGTATCAAACTATTGTACTTGTAGCCTTTGGTTTGGTCATTATAAACTAAACTATAAGTATCAAACTATTGTACTTGTAGCCTTTGGTTTGGTCATTATAAACTAAACTATAAGTATCAAACTATTGTACTTGTAGCCTTTGGTTTGGTCATTATAAACTAAACTATAAGTATCAAACTATTGTACTTGTAGCCTTTGGTTTGGTCATTATAAACTAAACTATAAGTATCAAACTATTGTACTTGTAGCCTTTGGTTTGGTCATTATAAACTAAACTATAAGTATCAAACTATTGTACTTGTAGCCTTTGGTTTGGTCATTATAAACTAAACTATAAGTATCAAACTATTGTACTTGTAGCCTTTGGTTTGGTCATTATAAACTAAACTATAAGTATCAAACTATTGTACTTGTAGCCTTTGGTTTGGTCATTATAAACTAAACTATAAGTATCAAACTATTGTACTTGTAGCCTTGGTTTGGTCATTATAAACTAAACTATAAGTATCAAACTATTGTACTTGTAGCATTTGGTTTGGTCATTATAAACTAAACTAAAAGTATCAAACTATTGTACTTGTAGCATTTGGTTTGGTCATTATAAACTAAACTAAAAGTATCAAAACTATTGTACTTGTAGCATTTGGTTTGGTCATTATAAACTAAACTATAGTATCAAACTATTGTACTTGTAGCATTTGGTTTGGTCATTATAAACTAAACTATAAGTATCAAACTATTGTACTTGTTGCATTTGGTTTGGTCATTATAAACTAAACTATAGGTATCAAACTATTGTACTTGTTGCTTTTGGTTTGGTCATTATAAACTAAACTATAAGTATCAAACTATTGTACTTGTAGCTTTGGTTGGTCATTATAAACTAAACTATAAGTATCAAACTATTGTACTTGTAGCCTTTGGTTTGGTCATTATACACTAAACTATAAGTATCAAACTATTGTACTTGTAGCCTTTGGTTTGGTCATTATAAACTAAACTATAAGTATCAAACTATTGTACTTGTAGCCTTTGGTTTGGTCATTATAAACTAAACTATAAGTATCAAACTATTGTACTTGTAGCCTTTGGTTTGGTCATTATAAACTAAACTATAAGTATCAAACTATTGTACTTGTAGCCTTTGGTTTGGTCATTATACACTAAACTATAAGTATCAAACTATTGTACTTGTAGCCTTTGGTTTGGTCATTATACACTAAACTATAAGTATCAAACTATTGTACTTGTAGCCTTTGGTTTGGTCATTATAAACTAAACTATAAGTATCAAACTATTGTACTTGTAGCCTTTGGTTTGGTCATTATAAACTAAACTATAAGTATCAAACTATTGTACTTGTAGCCTTTGGTTTGGTCATTATAAACTAAACTATAAGTATCAAACTATTGTACTTGTAGCCTTTGGTTTGGTCATTATAAACTAAACTATTAGTATCAAACTATTGTACTTGTAGCCTTTGGTTTGGTCATTATAAACTAAACTATAAGTATCAAACTATTGTACTTGTAGCATTTGGTTTGGTCATTAAAACTAAACTAAAAGTATCAAACTATTGTACTTGTAGCATTTGGTTTGGTCATTATAAACTAAACTATAAGTATCAAACTATTGTACTTGTAGCATTTGGTTTGATCATTATAAACTAAACTATAGGTATCAAGCTATTGTACTTGTAGCCTTAGGTTTGGTCATTATAAACTAAACTATAAGTATCAAACTATTGTACTTGTAGCATTTGGTTTGGTCATTATAAACTAAACTATAAGTATCAAACTATTGTACTTGTAGCATTTGGTTTGGTCATTATAAACTAAACTATAAGTATCAAACTATTGTACTTGTAGCCTTTGGTTTGGTCATTATAAACTAAACTATAAGTATCAAACTATTGTACTTGTAGCCTTTGTTTGGTCATTATAAACTAAACTATAAGTATCAAGCTATTGTACTTGTAGCATTTGGTTTGGTCATTATAAACTAAACTATAAGTATCAAGCTATTGTACTTGTAGCTTTGGTTTGGTCATTATAAACTAAACTATAAGTATCAAACTATTGTACTTGTAGCCTTTGGTTTGGTCATTATAAACTAAACTATAAGTATCAAACTATTGTACTTGTAGCCTTTGGTTTGGTCATTATAAACTAAACTATAAGTATCAAACTATTGCACTTGTAGCCTTTGGTTTGGTCATTATAAACTAAACTATAAGTATCAAACTATTGTACTTGTAGCCTTTGGTTTGGTCATTATAAACTAAACTATAAGTATCAAACTATTGTACTTGTAGCCTTTGGTTTGGTCATTATAAAACTAAACTATAAGTATCAAACTATTGTACTTGTAGCCTTTGGTTTGGTCATTATAAACTAAACTATAAGTATCAAACTATTGTACTTGTAGCCTTTGGTTTGGTCATTATAAACTAAACTATAAGTATCAAACTATTGTACTTGTAGCCTTTGGTTTGATCATTATAAACTAAACTATAAGTATCAAAACTATTGTACTTGTAGCCTTTGGTTTGGTCATTATAAACTAAACTATAAGTATCAAACTATTGTACTTGTAGCCTTTGGTTTGGTCATTATAAACTAAACTATAAGTATCAAACTATTGTACTTGTAGCATTTGGTTTGGTCATTATAAACTAAACTATAAGTATCAAACTATTGTACTTGTAGCCTTTGGTTTGGTCATTATAAACTAAACTATAAGTATCAAGCTATTGTACTTGTAGCCTTTGGTTTGGTCATTATAAACTAAACTATCAGTATCAAACTATTGTACTTGTAGCATTTGGTTTGGTCATTATAAACTAAACTAAGTATCAAACTATTGTACTTGTAGCATTTGGTTTGGTCATTATAAACTAAACTATAAGTATCAAACTATTGTACTTGTAGCCTTTGGTTTGGTCATTATAAACTAAACTATAAGTATCAAACTATTGTACTTGTAGCCTTTGGTTTGGTCATTATAAACTAAACTATAAGTATCAAACTATTGTACTTGTAGCCTTTGGTTTGGTCATTATAAACTAAACTATAAGTATCAAACTATTGTACTTGTAGCCTTTGGTTATGTCATTATAAACTAAACTATAAGTATCAAACTATTGTACTTGTAGCCTTTGGTTTGGTCATTATAAACTAAACTATAAGTATCAAACTATTGTACTTGTAGCCTTTGGTTTGGTCATTATAAACTAAACTATAAGTATCAAACTATTGTACTTGTATCCTTTGGTTTGGTCATTATAAACTAAACTATTAGTATCAAACTATTGTACTTGTAGCATTTGGTTTGGTCATTATAAACTAAACTATAAGTATCAAACTATTGTACTTGTAGCATTTGGTTTGGTCATTATAAACTAAACTAAAAGTATCAAACTATTGTACTTGTAGCATTTGGTTTGGTCATTATAAACTAAACTTTGATAGTACAATAGTTTGATACTTATAGTTTAGTTTATAATGACCAAACCAAAGGCTACAAGTACAATAGTTTGATACTTTTAGTTTAGTTATAATGACCAAACCAAATGCTACAAGTACAATAGTTTGATACTTATAGTTTAGTTTATAATGACCAAACCAAAGGCTACAAGTACAATAGTTTGATACTTATAGTTTAGTTTATAATGACCAAACCAAAAGCTACAAGTACAATAGTTTGATACCTATAGTTTAGTTTATAATGACCAAACCAAATGCAACAAGTACAATAGTTTGATACTTATAGTTTAGTTTATAATGACCAAACCAAATGCTACAAGTACAATAGTTTGATACTTAGAGTTTAGTTTATAATGACCAAACCAAATGCTACAAGTACAATAGTTTGATACTTATGGTTTAGTTTATAATGACCAAACCAAAGGCTACAAGTACAATAGTTTAGTTATAATGACCAAACCAAAGGCTACAAGTACAATAGTTTGATACTTATAGTTTAGTTTATAATGACCAAACCAAAGGCTACAAGTACAATAGTTTGATACTTATAGTTTAGTTTATAATGACCAAACCAAATGCTACAAGTACAATAGTTTGATACTTTAGTTTAGTTATAATGACCAAACCAAATGCTACAAGTACAATAGTTTGAAACTTTTAGTTTAGTTTATAATGACCAAACCAAATGCTACAAGTACAATAGTTTGATACTTATAGTTTAGTTTATAATGATCAAACCAACTGCTACAAGTACAATAGTTTGATACTTATAGTTTAGTTTATAATGACCAAACCAAATGCTACAAGTACAATAGTTTGATACTTATAGTTTAGTTTATAATGACCAAACCAAAGGCTACAAGTACAATAGTTTGATACTTATAGTTTAGTTTATAATGACCAAACCAAAGGCTACAAGTACAATAGTTTGATACTTAGAGTTTAGTTTATAATGACCAAACCAAAGGCTACAAGTACAATAGTTTGATACTTATGGTTTAGTTTATAATGACCAAACCAAAGGCTACAAGTACAATAGTTTAGTTTATAATGACCAAACCAAAGGCTACAAGTACAATAGTTTGATACTTATAGTTTAGTTTATAATGACCAAACCAAAGGCTACAAGTACAATAGTTTGATACTTATAGTTTAGTTTATAATGACCAAACCAAATGCTACAAGTACAATAGTTTGATACTTTTAGTTTAGTTTATAATGACCAAACCAAATGCTACAAGTACAATAGTTTGATACTTATAGTTTAGTTTATAATGACCAAACCAAAGGCTACAAGTACAATAGTTTGATACTAATAGTTTAGTTTATAATGACCAAACCAAAGGCTACAAGTACAATAGTTTGATACTTATAGTTTAGTTTATAATGACCAAACCAAAGGCTACAAGTACAATAGTTTGATATTATAGTTTAGTTTATAATGACCAAACCAAAGGCTACAAGTACAATAGTTTGATACTTATAGTTTAGTTTATAATGACCAAACCAAAGGCTACAAGTACAATAGTTTGATACTTATAGTTTAGTTTATAATGACCAAACCAAAAGCTACAAGTACAAGGTTTGGTCATTATAAACTAAACTATAGGTATCAAGCTATTGTACTTGTAGCCTTAGGTTTGGTCATAAACTAAACTATAAGTATCAAACTATTGTACTTGTAGCCTTTGGTTTGGTCATTATAAACTAAACTATTAGTATCAAACTATTGTACTTGTACCTTTGGTTTGTCATTATAAACTAAACTATAAGTATCAAACTATTGTACTTGTAGCCTTTGGTTTGGTCATTATAAACTAAACTATAGGTATCAAGCTATTGTACTTGTAGCCTTAGGTTTGGTCATTATAAACTAAACTAAAAGTATCAAACTATTGTACTTGTAGCATTTGGTTTGGTCATTATAAACTAAACTATAAGTATCAAACTATTGTACTTGTAGCATTTGGTTTGGTCATTATAAACTAAACTATAAGTATCAATCTATTGTACTTGTTGCATTTGGTTTGGTCATTATAAACTAAACTATAAGTATCAAACTATTGTACTTGTTGCATTTGGTTTGGTCATTATAAACTAAACTATAAGTATCAAACTATTGTACTTGTAGCTTTTGGTTTGGTCATTATAAACTAAACTATAAGTATCAAACTATTGTACTTGTAGCCTTTGGTTATGTCATTATAAACTAAACTATAAGTATCAAACTATTGTACTTGTAGCCTTTGGTTTGGTCATTATAAACTAAACTATAAGTATAAACTATTGTACTTGTAGCCTTTGGTTTGGTCATTATAAACTAAACTATAAGTATCAAACTATTGTACTTGTATCCTTTGGTTTGGTCATTATAAACTAAACTATAAGTATCAAACTATTGTACTTGTAGCATTTGGTTTGGTCATTATAAACTAAACTATAAGTATCAAACTATTGTACTTGTAGCATTTGGTTGGTCATTATAAACTAAACTAAAAGTATCAAACTATTGTACTTGTAGCATTTGGTTTGGTCATTATAAACTAAACTTTGATAGTACAATAGTTTGATACTTATAGTTTAGTTTATAATGACCAAACCAAAGGCTACAAGTACAATAGTTTGATACTTTTAGTTTAGTTTATAATGACCAAACCAAATGCTACAAGTACAATAGTTTGATACTTATAGTTTAGTTTATAATGACCAAACCAAAGGCTACAAGTACAATAGTTTGATACTTATAGTTTAGTTTATAATGACCAAACCAAAAGCTACAAGTACAATAGTTTGATACCTATAGTTTAGTTTATAATGACCAAACCAAATGCAACAAGTACAATAGTTTGATACTTATAGTTTAGTTTATAATGACCAAACCAAATGCTACAAGTACAATAGTTTGATACTTAGAGTTTAGTTTATAATGACCAAACCAAATGCTACAAGTACAATAGTTTGATACTTATGGTTTAGTTTATAATGACCAAACCAAAGGCTACAAGTACAATAGTTTAGTTTATAATGACCAAACCAAAGGCTACAAGTACAATAGTTTGATACTTATAGTTTAGTTTATAATGACCAAACCAAAGGCTACAAGTACAATAGTTTGATACTTATAGTTTAGTTTATAATGACCAAACCAAATGCTACAAGTACAATAGTTTGATACTTTTAGTTTAGTTTATAATGACCAAACCAAATGCTACAAGTACAATAGTTTGAAACTTTTAGTTTAGTTTATAATGACCAAACCAAATGCTACAAGTACAATAGTTTGATACTTATAGTTTAGTTTATAATGATCAAACCAAATACTACAAGTACAATAGTTTGATACTTATAGTTTAGTTTATAATGACCAAACCAAATGCTACAAGTACAATAGTTTGATACTTATAGTTTAGTTTATAATGACCAAACCAAAGGCTACAAGTACAATAGTTTGATACTTATAGTTTAGTTTATAATGACCAAACCAAAGGCTACAAGTACAATAGTTTGATACTTATAGTTTAGTTTATAATGACCAAACCAAAGGCTACAAGTACAATAGTTTGATACTTAGAGTTTAGTTTATAATGACCAAACCAAAGGCTACAAGTACAATAGTTTGATACTTATGGTTTAGTTTATAATGACCAAACCAAAGGCTACAAGTACAATAGTTTAGTTTATAATGACCAAACCAAAGGCTACAAGTACAATAGTTTGATACTTATAGTTTAGTTTATAATGACCAAACCAAAGGCTACAAGTACAATAGTTTGATACTTATAGTTTAGTTTATAATGACCAAACCAAATGCTACAAGTACAATAGTTTGATACTTTTAGTTTAGTTATAATGACCAAACCAAATGCTACAAGTACAATAGTTTGATACTTATAGTTTAGTTTATAATGACCAAACCAAAGGCTACAAGTACAATAGTTTGATACTAATAGTTTAGTTTATAATGACCAAACCAAAGGCTACAAGTACAATAGTTTGATACTTATAGTTTAGTTTATAATGACCAAACAAAAGGCTACAAGTACAATAGTTTGATACTTATAGTTTAGTTTATAATGACCAAACCAAAGGCTACAAGTACAATGGTTTGATACTTATAGTTTAGTTTATAATGACCAAACCAAAGGCTACAAGTACAATAGTTTGATACTTATAGTTTAGTTTATAATGACCAAACCAAAAGCTACAAGTACAAGGTTTGGTCATTATAAACTAAACTATAGGTATCAAGCTATTGTACTTGTAGCCTTAGGTTTGGTCATTATAAACTAAACTATAAGTATCAAACTATTGTACTTGTAGCCTTTGGTTTGGTCATTTAAAACTAAACTATTAGTATCAAACTATTGTACTTGTAGCCTTTGGTTTGGTCATTATAAACTAAACTATAAGTATCAAACTATTGTACTTGTAGCCTTTGGTTTGGTCATTATAAACTAAACTATAGGTATCAAGCTATTGTACTTGTAGCCTTAGGTTGGTCATTATAAACTAAACTAAAAGTATCAAACTATTGTACTTGTAGCATTTGGTTTGGTCATTATAAACTAAACTATAAGTATCAAACTATTGTACTTGTAGCATTTGGTTTGGTCATTATAAACTAAACTATAAGTATCAATCTATTGTACTTGTTGCATTTGGTTTGGTCATTATAAACTAAACTATAAGTATCAAACTATTGTACTTGTTGCATTTGGTTTGGTCATTATAAACTAAACTATAAGTATCAAACTATTGTACTTGTAGCTTTTGGTTTGGTCATTATAAACTAAACTATAAGTATCAAACTATTGTACTTGTAGCCTTTGGTTATGTCATTATAAACTAAACTATAAGTATCAAACTATTGTACTTGTAGCCTTTGGTTTGGTCATTATAAACTAAACTATAAGTATCAAACTATTGTACTTGTAGCCTTTGGTTTGGTCATTATAAACTAAACTATAAGTATCAAACTATTGTACTTGTATCCTTTGGTTTGGTCATTATAAACTAAACTATTAGTATCAAACTATTGTACTTGTAGCATTTGGTTTGGTCATTATAAACTAAACTATAAGTATCAAACTATTGTACTTGTAGCATTTGGTTTGGTCATTATAAACTAAACTAAAAGTATCAAACTATTGTACTTGTAGCATTTGGTTTGGTCATTATAAACTAAACTATAAGTATCAAACTATTGTACTTGTAGCATTTGGTTTGGTCATTATAAACTAAACTATAGGTATCAAGCTATTGTACTTGTAGCCTTAGGTTTGGTCATTATAAACTAAACTATAAGTATCAAACTATTGTACTTGTAGCATTTGGTTTGATCATTATAAACTAAACTATAAGTATCAAACTATTGTACTTGTAGCATTTGGTTTGGTCATTATAAACTAAACTATAAGTATCAAACTATTGTACTTGTAGCTTTTGGTTTGGTCATTATAAACTAAACTATAAGTATCAAACTATTGTACTTGTAGCCTTTGGTTTGGTCATTATAAACTAAACTATTAGTATCAAACTATTGTACTTGTAGCATTTGGTTTGGTCATTATAAACTAAACTATAGGTATCAAGCTATTGTACTTGTAGCCTTAGGTTTGGTCATTATAAACTAAACTAAAAGTATCAAACTATTGTACTTGTAGGATTTGGTTTGGTCATTATAAACTAAACTATAAGTATCAAACTATTGTACTTGTAGCATTTGGTTTGGTCATTATAAACTAAACTATAAGTATCAAACTATTGTACTTGTTGCATTTGGTTTGGTCATTATAAACTAAACTATAAGTATCAAACTATTGTACTTGTTGCATTTGGTTGGTCATTATAAACTAAACTATAGGTATCAAACTATTGTACTTGTTGCTTTGGTTTGGTCATTATAAACTAAACTATAAGTATCAAACTATTGTACTTGTAGCCTTTGGTTTGGTCATTATAAACTAAACTATAAGTATCAAACTATTGTACTTGTAGCCTTTGGTTTGGTCATTATACACTAAACTATAAGTATCAAACTATTGTACTTGTAGCCTTTGGTTTGGTCATTATAAACTAAACTATAAGTATCAAACTATTGTACTTGTAGCCTTTGGTTTGGTCATTATAAACTAAACTATAAGTATCAAACTATTGTACTTGTAGCCTTTGGTTTGGTCATTATAAACTAAACTATAAGTATCAAACTATTGTACTTGTAGCCTTTGGTTTGGTCATTATACACTAAACTATAAGTATCAAACTATTGTACTTGTAGCCTTTGGTTTGGTCATTATACACTAAACTATAAGTATCAAACTATTGTACTTGTAGCCTTTGGTTTGGTCATTATAAACTAAACTATTAGTATCAAACTATTGTACTTGTAGCCTTTGGTTTGGTCATTATAAACTAAAACTATAAGTATCAAACTATTGTACTTGTAGCATTTGGTTTGGTCATTATAAACTAAACTAAAAGTATCAAACTATTGTACTTGTAGCATTTGGTTTGGTCATTATAAACTAAACTATAAGTATCAAACTATTGTACTTGTAGCATTTGGTTTGATCATTATAAACTAAACTATAGGTATCAAGCTATTGTACTTGTAGCCTTAGGTTTGGTCATTATAAACTAAACTATAAGTATCAAACTATTGTACTTGTAGCATTTGGTTTGGTCATTATAAACTAAACTATAAGTATCAAACTATTGTACTTGTAGCATTTGGTTTGGTCATTATAAACTAAACTATAAGTATCAAACTATTGTACTTGTTGCATTTGGTTTGGTCATTATAAACTAAACTATAAGTATCAAACTATTGTACTTGTTGTTGCATTTGGTTTGGTCATTATAAACTAAACTATAGGTATCAAACTATTGTACTTGTAGCTTTTGGTTTGGTCATTATAAACTAAACTATAAGTATCAAACTATTGTACTTGTAGCCTTTGGTTATGTCATTATAAACTAAACTATAAGTATCAAACTATTGTACTTGTAGCCTTTGGTTTGGTCATTATAAACTAAACTATAAGTATCAAACTATTGTACTTGTAGCCTTTGGTTTGGTCATTATAAACTAAACTATAAGTATCAAACTATTGTACTTGTAGCCTTTGGTTTGGTCATTATAAACTAAACTATTAGTATCAAACTATTGTACTTGTAGCCTTTGGTTTGGTCATTATAAACTAAACTATAAGTATCAAACTATTGTACTTGTATCCTTTGGTTTGGTCATTATAAACTTAACTATTAGTATCAAACTATTGTACTTGTAGCATTTGGTTTGGTCATTATAAACTAAACTATAAGTATCAAACTATTGTACTTGTAGCATTTGGTTTGGTCATTATAAACTAAACTAAAAGTATCAAACTATTGTACTTGTAGCATTTGGTTTGGTCATTAAAACTAAACTATAAGTATCAAACTATTGTACTTGTAGCATTTGGTTTGGTCATTATAAACTAAACTATAGTATCAAGCTATTGTACTTGTAGCCTTAGGTTTGGTCATTATAAACTAAACTATAAGTATCAAACTATTGTACTTGTAGCGTTTGGTTTGATCATTATAAACTAAACTATAAGTATCAAACTATTGTACTTGTAGCATTTGGTTTGGTCATTATAAACTAAACTATAAGTATCAAACTATTGTACTTGTAGCTTTTGGTTTGGTCATTAAAACTAAACTATAAGTATCAAACTATTGTACTTGTAGCCTTTGGTTTGGTCATTATAAACTAAACTATAAGTATCAAACTATTGTACTTGTAGCCTTTGGTTTGGTCATTATAAACTAAACTATAAGTATCAAACTATTGTACTTGTAGCCTTTGGTTTGGTCATTATAAACTAAACTATAAGTATCAAACTATTGTACTTGTAGCATTTGGTTTGGTCATTATAAACTAAACTATAAGTATCAAACTATTGTACTTGTAGCCTTTGGTTTGGTCATTATAAACTAAACTATAAGTTTCAAACTATTGTACTTGTAGCATTTGGTTTGGTCATTATAAACTAAACTATTAGTATCAAACTATTGTACTTGTAGCCTTAGGTTTGGTCATTATAAACTAAACTATTAGTATCAAACTATTGTACTTATAATAATTTTATCTATACTCACAAATATCATAAATGTAAAGAATTACAAAATGTAAGTCAAGTTTTATACATTTGCTGGATTTGGTGACTTATTGAAGTTCAAGAAACTTTTATGTCCGCCGCCGCCATGTTTCAATCCTGGACAATACCAGCCACATACAAATACAATCTGATAACATATCAATCTGAGCGAGCCTAACTTAATTATCTCACAAAGAAATTAATCCCATTATGCCCTTAGCTTACTCCAACGTTTCTTGTGTATCCCGAACCAATTGTGTTACAGTCGTTTCCGTAGTGTCAACAAAACAATATTTGATATCATTAAGCCGATCCCATGTAATCATATTTTCTGCCCGTTTTAATATTCAATAGTGACTAATCAGATTATGACTACATTACAACATTTACAACAATGCTTCTGATAACATCAAGGTATTTGTTTTGTCCTAATATGGAAGGTGGAAACGTTAAAATATAACTCCGGGAAGAAATAGCTTTGTAAAATCTATTTACGTATTAATTTGTTGCCTAGTTTTTATTTGAAACTTTAAATTTATGGACATAAACACAAAAACATTTAAAATTCATTTTAAGGTTAGTATTTCGAACAACCCCATGTATACAGACTAGTCAAAATGGAATACATCACTTTAGCGGACAAACGCATCCTCAGCAACAGTTTTAGAACCGAAAACATAGAATTTTTTTAGAAATGTAATTTTTACAGAAATGCCTTAAATAAACTTGAATCAAACAAAACTGAAAATTTTCTGTAAAACGTTCTGTTCATAAAGTCACTCTTGAATTCAATATATGAACGAATAGGACGCTAAGTAAGAACACACCATTCTTGTACTAAAACAAAATATAACAGGTTACTGATATAAACATGAATTATAGCTACTTAAAATACTAAAACATGTCTTAACAACTAAAACCGAGGAATCATTATTGCTCAATAAAAACTGTTCATTATCTGACATAGTCTTTAAACCTGCATTAAACTAGCACATACGTTACATGAAATATGGCGTATTTATGGATATAAAGGAAAATTTTTAAAAAATCAGGTTTCTCATTTACATGATGTAAATAAATAAAACATTTTCTATCATTCACACTGAGCCATGTTCTCATATCGACCCGTTTCTATTTTCAGAGATGCAACACCAAATCACAATTTAGCGAATGTACATCGATACCTTAAGTATATACAGTATATTTATGTAGTTTAACCAATCTTGAGATCATATCGATAATAAGGTTATGCGTTTGATGTAAGAGGTTCAAGAAGTTATTACTTTTCCCAAATATCTTTGAAACTATTAATGGTAGACTGGAAGGGTCTACTTCTGGCACATGGAAGCAGTTTGCTACTTTGCGGGTGAAAGATAGAGGTCAAGTTCGTGGTCTAGTTTTACCTAAATAATGACCTAATTAAGCAACTAATATTTCTAGAAATGTATGTACATGTCCGCATTTCCAAAAGAATTTTCTAAAAATACTAGACAAATGGTTTGTTTCAAATAATATAATATTCTATTAGATTTTAAAAAAATGTATTTTACTTTTGGAATTTGTTCATACATTAATAGAGTTAAAAACCTAGTTATGATACATGTTTAAAACTTTATTTATAAAGTAAAATGCTATCGCTCGAAATGTTTAAATACATCTTGTTTGATTTATAAAATATTGGAAAAACCCATTGCTTGTAGTAAAAGCAAACTAGAACAGTTTTACCATATATTTGCATAACAGGAAAAAATAATGGTGTTGGAATTAATGAATCAATGTAAGAATTCAAAAACATTATTATATTAATCAATGTAATTAATTATTTATAAGAAACACATGTTGTAGATTGTAACAACTCTTCCCCCCCCCTTCTCTCTCTCTCTCTCTCTCTCTCTCTCTCTCTAAAACCATGTATATGTATATTTTATTGGATGAGAATAAAAAAAAAAATGAATAGAAAAAATGTCCAAAGCAACCATATATTTTGATTTAGTGATTTCCGGATTGGCATTTTGAGTTCAGTGTATCCTTAGCAACCAAGTAAATGTACAAAAAGTCCGTAACAATCAAACACGTTTTGATTTACTATAATTTGAGATCATATTAGTTGAAAGGTTTTGTCGATGTTAATTATGTTTTGTATTATTTAAAATCAGAATTGTGTTTTATTATGTTGATTTTGATGCAATTCTTTTTTAGCATTGATTTGCAAAAAAGGGTATTTAACGTATTAAAGAAGCGACGCTCACATTTTACTTCCTAAATTTTATGTAGCGATAATTGATATGCCAGGTGAGCAGAAAGGTCCATGGAGCTATTGCTTTAATTTTTTGATAGTTAAAAATTCAAAAATAAGTTGATATTAGCAGAGGGAAAATTGTATCTTTGACGTTTTAAATGTAATACAAATCGTGTTTCTGAAAAAAAAACAATATCGAGAAACATTTAACAAAATGTTGGACTTGGATGAAATGTCCTTAAGTAATGAAAGACATTATAACTATGATTAAAATACAATATATAAAAATAAATATAAAATAGATGTATAAGAGACCTATAACGGATAAAATCAGCCTACAATAAATCGTTAACTTGTATAACAAAGATATAGTTATAGGAATTAGTACAAGTAGTCACTACATTTATTACCCTTTACTGTCTGAGTGAAGTTAAGTACATGTAATAGTGCTTCACACCTCATTCAGAGTTCTGGCATTTATATAAAGGCTGCCAGACACACTAATCCATGTCCGAATCAGAATCAAGCAGCAAAGTAAAAACTTAGGAACTGACAAGTTAGGTTAGACAAGTGCGCAACAGGAGGTGAGGACGGGTGCTCCGGATCCGAAAGGGTAAGCACCTCCTGTTTAGCTAGCTATACCTGCCACGTGTGTAATCAAAATTTGGTGATATAGGACCTCAAATATATACAAGAAAATCATGGACATAGAGAATGAACTTATCAACAACAATGATGACGGCCATTAAACATTTTAAAGGCCTTGATAAACCTAGGCTTGCAATATTCCCGGGTCAACAATTTATTTGCAAGCAGCCTGCTTCGTTGTACAAAGTCCCTGTAGTGGGAACAAGCTCTACCATAACGTATTAACTGAGAAGGAAATACACCATAAGCAATTGAAACAGGTATATTGCTGCATAGAAAAGACTGGTTGACAATAGAAAAAAAATCAATACGTTTGTCATAAAGTTTCAAATGTAACTTTTTATAGACGTCATAATTGAGGTATAAGTCTAAATATTCAGCAGAACTTAAGGAATCGGTCGTATCTTTTATTACAAAGTCACTAGGATAGATGGCATTCACAAAATCTCCAACGACTGGCCGCCATTGCTTTTGTTTACCAAATGACAACACGGTTCTGTTGTACGAGTTATTTTCCTTGTACCGGGTTATCACCGGGTGATAATAGTATTATCACATGGCTGTGAGAGGTTATCACATGGCTGTGAGAGGTTGTCACACGCTGACAGTGGTTCTGTGGGGAATATATCATTTATTACATGTCATGTGATTGGAAAACATCCAATGAAAAGTGTTTTAATATATGTGGGGTATAATAAATCTGTTTATGGAGTTGAATGATATGACAGCAGTCTTTTCTCCAGATTTAACAAGGTTCTGCATAATTTCTGCTTCATAAGAATATAGAAACATATCAGAAAGCAATGTGCACAGTTTTTACCTATTGGTATACCGATTGTTTGCTGGAAAATTATATCAAACAAATTGTTGATGGTATCTTCAGTATATTTTGTTTGGAATCCGTATGATGTTTGACAAAATAACCAGAATCTATGTTTAGCACTAGATATTTGTATCTTGGCTTACAAAGAATGACAAGTGAATAATTTGTTCAATACGTTTTTTAAATACTATAATGATATTAAAAAAGCTGGGGACATAGAACTAGGACGTTCCGTGTTTATTTATCACTGTTTTGTTTTCGGTTTAACTATTGTGTGTATGTATATACTTTTGTTCTGTATTAAACGGCCATTCTGGTTTGAGAGTTTGTGTTTGTTGAGTATCACATATTGACAAAGTGTAGCTGTTTGGAGTACAGGTTCTCATTTAATACATATGACCAGTAAAGGGACATTTTACATCACGTTTATTGTTTGGAGTACAGGTTATCATTTAGTATTGGCGTAGGATTCCATATGACCAGTAAAGGGACATTTTACATCACGTTTATTGTTTGGAGTACAGGTTATCATTTAGTATTGGCGTAGGATTCCATATGACCAGTAAAGGGATACATTTTACATCACGTTTATTGTTTGGAGTACAAGTTATCATTTAGTATTGGTGTAGGATTTCATATGACCAGTAAAGGGACATTTTACATCACGTTTATTGTTTGGAATCTTAGGTATAAGTATTACATCACGAATATTGTTGATTATCTCCCCTTTCATGGTGTGTATTTTCTGTGTATTGTTGGCATTACAATTTATTTGATCACTACATGCATTTTACTATTCTACTTTTTATTGGAGGATACGTTAGTTACCATTCGTCTTGGGATAACAAAAGGCTAACTCCTAATGAAGTCCAACGCCTAATGAAGTCCAATTCCTAATAAAGTAACATCTACGCCTAATGAAATCCAAAGATAGAGGCGCCAGACAAGAAGTAAAATACATTAGTTCTATTTTGAGAATAAACCAAAAAGAGTTTTGTATGGAGCCTTAATTTCAGGACTTCATAGGGCGTTGGACTTCATTAAACATTGGACTTCATGAGGAGTTGGACTTCATTATAGACGTTAGGCTTCATTAGACGTTAGACTTCATTAGGAGTTGGACTTCATTAGACGTTGGACTTCATTAGGAGTTGGACTTCATTAGGAGTTGGACTTCATTAGACGTTAGACTTCATTAGACGTTGGACTTCATTAGGAGTTGGACTTCATTAGGAGTTGGACTTCATTAGACGTTGGACTTCATTAGGAGTTGGACTTCATTATAGACGTTAGGCTTCATTAGACGTTAGACTTCATTAGGAGTTGGACTTCATTAGACGTTGGACTTCATTAGGAGTTGGACGTCATTAGACGTTGGACTTCATTAGGAGTTGGACTTCATTAGACGTTGGACTTCATTAGGAGTTGGACTTTATTAGGAGTTGGACTTCATCAGGAGTTGGACTTCATTAGACGTTAGACCTCATTAGGAGTTGGACTTTATTAGACGTTAGACTTCATTAGGAGTTGGACTTCATTAGGAGTTGGACTTTATTAGACGTTAGACTTCATTAGGAGTTGGACTTCATTAGGAGTTGGACTTTATTAGACGTTGGACTTCATTTGGAATTGTTACACATAACAGGAATAGAAAACAAGATAAGACATAACGAGACTACTGATTATAAAACTCTCGGCTCCGAACGGGAACCGGATATAATGGCAAAATGACATCGTTAGTGTATAAAGTATTGAGGGGGAGTTGAATAACCTGGAAACTAATCTTAGAAAAAGTATACAATAAGTGTATTCCAGCTGGCTTTGTAAACTTTTAAGTAATTTCATATACTATACAAGTCACGTATCCTGAAGGCGTGAGTGTTCCCATTCGCCCGAATGCACGTTTTCAGAGTATTATTGAATTTCCTATTCGGACTTGCTAAATACCACATACATCAAATTAAAACTTAAAAGATTACTCTCCGGTTGCATTCACAATGTTGACTTCATTATCAATCTTCTTTGTCATTTTTCGTTTTTGATATTGTAGTTTATTTTGGTTAACACATTGACACAAGCAGAGTTTAAAGCATTGCTGATTAGGAAAAATAGCAGAAGTTATTGAATTATACATAGGAAATTTCAAATACGTGCTTTCAAATCCACGGATCATTATTTCAGCCAATGAGGAATAAATTACAAAACATCAACATCCCCGATATCCGGGTGACCTTATAAAACAGAAAACCAAAAGGGACACACGCATCAGAATTAAAATAAATATTTGAATAAGCAAATTATTTAATACCCAGAGAGACAGATAACGATGTGTTCTGTATAATAGATATAACAAATCTTGTTTACTTTGATTTTATAGAGAACTAATCCTTCTGGCGGAATGTGTGACTTATTATCGTGGTAATACGTCAAACACATTAAACGTTTATGTATTAATATAACAACTATATTTATATAAATCGCTCAATGGTTTTTTTTATTTTATTTGTGATATTTTCGTGACTAAAATGATAAAATAATACAACGCCAAACATGATGAAATAAACTGAAAATGTTTCTAGAATCACGGGTGTACTTTTGTTGTGTCACAGAAATGTTATTACATCATTATCTTAAATCACAAAAATAAAGCAACCAAAATATCACCACAGCCGCTATAATACTAGTGTATTATCCTATAAGAAAATAAAATATCGTATTTGAAACTAAAAAACAACATGTACATTGGTACGAGGGGAAGTCAGAAAGTTCATAGAACAGCGTATTAAGCCAAGCGTAACACACATTTTCTTTACCTATTTAGGCAACACATTATTCCGCCATTTTAATCATTTCAAGTTTATTTGTCACAACATATTTGTGTAATTCTCAAAAGCATTCAAAGTTGGTGACCATCAAGCAATGATGGAAAATCAAAATGTTGAATTTAGGGCAGTAATAAAGTTCCTCACAGTGGGATCAAATGCCAAAGAAATTCACCGGCGAATGGACGAGGTGTACGGTGACTGTGGTCCTGCCTATTCACAGTGGCAAAATGGTCAGCTGAATTTAAACGTGGGTGCACCTCACTGAAAGATTATCCACGGACAGGTCGGCCAGCTGATGCCATCACAAAGGATATTGTCACGTCTGTGGAGACCTTCATCATAAATGATCGTCGAATTAGGATTGATGACATAGCTAGGGAGTGTGATATTTCACATGGAAGTGTATACACGGTTATCCACGAGCATCTTGGGATGTCAAAAGTATCCGCAAGATAAGTCCCCAGAAACCTTAATGTGCAGGATCGCTTCCAAAGACTCCAGTCAAGTCAGGAGCTTCTTGGCATTTATAATGATAACCCGGAGAGCTTCCATTTACTTTTAGTAACTGGTGATGAAACATGGATTCATCATTGGGACCTAGAAACCATGCAATGGAAGCACTCTGGCTCACCCCCACCAACGAAATTCAAAACCCTACCATCAGCTGGCAAAGTCATGGACGCTGTGTTTTGGGATTCTAAGGGTGTTCTGTTAATCACTTATAAACCTGCTGGAATTTCTATCACTTAGGCTTTCTATGCTGATCTAATGAAGCAGCTGAAAGCTGCTATTAATTTAAAAAGGAGGGGAACGTTGAGCCAAGGGGTATTGTTTCTTCACGACAATGCTCCTGTGCACAAGTCGAGGATTGCAGAAGCAGCGATTCGTGAATGCAAGTTCGAACAACTTAATCACCCACCCTACAGTCCCTTTTTGGCAACCAGTGATTATTTCCTATTTAGAAATTGTACGGGGAATCAGATTTCCTGATGATGATGGACTTAAAGCTGCCACAGAGTCATGGTTTCAGGACCAAACCGAAGACTTTTATTGCAAAGGCATAGACAGTCTGAAAGAAAAGTGGGCTAAGTACATTGGAGTAAATGGGAACTATATTGAATAATAATAATAAAATGTATGGTTTGTTGCGGCAATATATACCCCGTTCTATGAACTTTTTGACCTCCCCTCGTACATAGCTGCATCCATTCTTTAATCCTCAATGTAAGTGTCGGTATACGTATAATGGCATGTAGTGTTTATCTGCAATATTACAGGGAAGTGTACTATCATTCTGAAGTCCGGTATAAGTGTCCATTTGTGCAAAGCAGATCAGAAATACCTGCATAATTACAACACATAAATACAAGTTAGACTTATCTTTCACTTAAGAGTAATAAAAACATTGTTTCATCAAGAAATAGCTGAAAAATGCTGATGTGATGTAAATCAGTAATTAACCAACCAACCGACAAACCAAAAGACACCATTACCAGTATACAGGTTTGTTGATTAACAGCGAGCGCACTTAGTAGGTGTCTATTGTGACACCTGTATGTTCCCCTTTACACAGGTATGCTGATTAACAGCGAGCGAACTTAGTAGGTGTCTATTGTGGCATCTGTATGTTCCCCTTTACACAGGTATGCTGATTAACAGCAGATTAAGTAGGTGTCTATTGTCACACCTGTATGTACAGGTATGCTGATTAACAGCAGACTTAGTATGTGTCTATTGTCACACCTGTATGTTCACCTATACACAGGTAGGTGTCTATTGTGGCACCTTTTCTTCCCTCTTTTGTAAGAAATAGAATTTTTTGGACTCAAAAATAGATTTTACGGTGATTTCTCCATGTCAGTGGGATAGAATCCCAATTTGAGAAAAAGCTATTTATATGATTCTATTTTCATATGACACTAATGGATTGTCAATCTGGTGAGAGTAGCTTAATCCAGTCATTCATCTGGTACAATCATCTAACTTTGATGTTAAGCCTTTCGGAAATACTAGAAGTAGTTTATTTTTACTTGTATAGAAAGCCAGTCACTTAACATTTCTTTAATTAGCTTATACTTTTGAAGTTAACATTTTCTTCCAAAATGAGTTATTATTCGCACCGGAGGATTAGAAAACAATTCAAAATTGTTTCTGAAGTTGAATTTGAAAAAAGTTTTAGTGTGTGGAAAAATCAGAGAGTATTCTTTCCCCCCTCTTATGTACTAAATAATTTCACTTGTCGCAGTATATTTCAGACAGATATATTTCATGAATATATAGGATCGTTATAAGATCAATACATTGCCTTTAGATTCCGTATACCTTTGATTTAACAACAATATATCTAGACAAAACCCGAATATCCAGTAGTAGGCAGACAACAGAAAGTCATTGACCAATCAGGTCTAATTTTGTCTGAGAACTTCAAAGATGGTGAATTACGGAAACATCTTCAGTATTCAATTGCATATTAATTACCAATAAAAGTTGATAACCTGAGAGATTTCGTCCCCAGGATAAATAATTACCAATAATAATAGTAAGGACTTGAAAGTAAACAATACACCTTTACAATATTTAAACACTATACCATCGACGGATAGTTCTTTGTCGTATTAGAGGATCTAATGCAATAATAATCTTTGTGTACTATAATTTAATCTCAAATAGCAAAGATATAAAAGAAGATTACACATCCACATGTGTGTTATGTTTTAGATGGTTCATTTGTTGAAAATTACATTTTGTTTCTTTAATCCTTATAATTAAGGTAGACTCTAACTAAAAGAGCGAAGTAAAATTGTATTCTGCTCCCTAATGATGTAAAAATACTCAAGTATTTCTCTGAATCAAGATCACGTTTAATTTTTAATGACATCACAATTGTTGATTTTAACAGCAATATGTATTATTTCAACAAACCAGGAAGAAAATAGAAAATAAAATCAACAAACATTACAGCACAGCGAGCGAACACCGGTACCTATCGACATTAAATATTGAAGGTTTATCTTGTAACGTAAACAAACATTACAACACAGCGAGTGAACACCGGTACATATCGACATAAAGAATTGAAGCTTGATCTTGTAACGTAAACAGACATTACAGCACAGCGAGTGAACACCGGTACCTATCGACATAAAGTATTAAAGCTTTATCTTGTAACGTAAACAGACATTACAACACAGGGAGTGAACACCGGTACCTATCGACATAAAGTATAGAAGGTTTATCTTGTAACGTAAACAGACATTACAGCACAGCGAGTGAACACCGGTACCTATCGACATAAAGAATTGAAGGTTTATCTTGTAACGTAAACAGACATTACAGCACAGCGAGTGAACACCGGTACCTATCGACATAAAGTATTGAAGGTTTATCTGGTAACGTAAACAGACATTACAGCACAGCGAGTGAACACCGGTACCTATCGACATAAAGTATTGAAGGTTTATCTTGTATCGTAAACAGACATTACAGCACAGCCAGTGAACACCGGTACCTATCGACATAAAGTATTGAAGCTTTATCTTGTAACGTAAACAGACATTACAGCACAGCGAGTGAACACCGGTACCTATCGACATAAAGTATTAAAGCTTTATCTTGTAACATAAACAGACATTACAGCACAGCGAGTGAACACCGGTACCTATCGACATAAAGAATTGAAGCTTTATCTTGTAACGTAAACAGACATTACAGCACAGCGAGTGAACACCGGTACCTATCGACATAAAGTATTGAAGCTTTATCTTGTAACGTAAACAAACATTACAACACAGCGAGCGAACACCGGTACCTATCGACATAAAGTATTGAAGCTTTATCTTGTAACATAAACAGACATTACAACACAGCGAGTGAACACCGGTACCTATCGACATAAAGAATTGAAGCTTTATCTTGTAACGTAAACAAACATTACAGCACAGCGAGTGAACACCGGTACCTATCGACATAAAGTATTAAAGCTTTATCTTGTAACATAAACAGACATTACAGCACAGCGAGTGAACACCGGTACCTATCGACATAAATATTAAAGTTTATCTTGTAACATAAACAAACATTACAGCACAGCGAGTGAACACCGGTACCTATCGACATAAAGTATTAAAGCTTTATCTTGTAACGTAAACAAACATTACAGCACAGCGAGTGAACACCGGTACCTATCGACATAAAGTATTAAATCTTTATCTTGTAACGTAAACAGACATTACAGCACAGCGAGTGAACACCGGTACCTATCGACATAAAGTATTAAAGCTTTATCTTGTAACGTAAACAAACATTACAGCACGGCGAGTGAACACCTGTACCTATCGACATAAAGTATTGAAGGTTTATCTTGTAACGTAAACAGACATTACAGCACAGCGAGTGAACACCGGTACATATCGACATAAAGTATTAAAGCTTTATCTTGTAACGTAAACAACCATTACAGCACAGCGAGTGAACACCGGTACATATCGACATAAAGTATTAAAGCTTTATCTTGTAACGTAAACAGACATTACAGCACAGCGAGTGAACACCGGTACCTATCGACATAAAGTATTAAAGCTTTATCTTGTAACGTAAACAGACATTACAGCACAGCGAGTGAACACCGGTACCTATCGACATAAAGTATAGAAGGTTTATCTTGTAACGTAAACAAACATTACAGCACAGCGAGTGATCACCGGTACCTATCGACATAAAGTATTGAAGCTTTATCTTGTAACGTAAACAGACATTACAGCAAAGCGATCGAACACCGGTACATATCGACATAAAGTATTAAAGCTTTATCTTGTAACGTAAACAGACATTACAGCACAGCGAGTGAACATCGGTACCTATCGACATAAAGTATTGAAGGTTTATCTTGTAACGTAAACAGACATTACAACACAGCGAGTGAACACCGGTACATATCGACATAAAGTATTGAAGCTTTATCTTGTAACGTAAACAAACATTACAGCACAGCGAGTGATCACCGGTACCTATCGACATAAAGTATTGAAGGTTTATCTGGTAACGTAAACAGACATTACAGCACAGCGAGCGAACACCGGTACATATCGACATAAAGTATTAAAGCTTTATCTTGTAACGTAAACAGACATTACAGCACAGCGAGCGAACACCGGTACCTATCGACATAAAGTATTGAAGGTTTATCTTGTAACGTAAACAAACATTACAGCACAGCGAGCGAACACCGGTACCTATCGACATAAAGTATTGAAGTTTTATTTTGTAAATGTACTTTTATGTATCCGTCATTGAAGGAATCATGGTGATATTTTCCTAAATATAACTATCGAAGCCATATAAATGTTTGTCTTCAATATAAATTTGTCAAATTAAGCATTTAATTTATTTAGACTCGTTTGTATCAATATGGAGTTATCCGCTGCTTTGTTAACAACCAATTATTGGTTATTATGACCGATACCAATCTGTAGAACATGTGATTAGTTACCTTTATGAGCCAATCAAAAGATAATTAGTTGTTTTATGAGCCAATCAAAACCTAATTAACATGTTGTCACGTTTCCTCACGTCTTTAACCTATTCTCTTCAAATGATTGATAATTTCAACACCGGTATTTTTGACATGTTGAATTTGAATTTATACAATTTATATTTCCTGGTTATATTAAGACACGTGGTAGAGCTTTGTTCTGGATGGATTAGTATTGATTTAACTAAGCTTGGCAGGCAGGATACTGTAATTCATTTATATAAACAGCGTGATAAGTTCTTTTTTTGGTGGTGTTTTTTCATATAAGGCAATGTACTTTTAACGCAGTAATTTTCTAGAAACTGACATAAAAAGTTTGATTAATCTATAATTAGTAACAAGACTATCTATTCATAAGTAAGATAATCAATCATTGGATAGGTTTAAATCCGTTCAATCTATATTGTATTTGGTATCGCATTCATATAGAAAGCTATGAATGTGAATGGAATGTCTAAAACAGTGGCGTTGTATGAATCACATTCAAACTTCTACATAATCTATATCTAAACGGCTTATTTACAAACTTTCTAAACTGTCCTCGACCACAAGTTCTCTACATAGTCATATAATCCACAAGTGTTAGATGTTCAATTCCTGCCTGACAAACTTTAAACAGTGAACGTTTCGATATAATAAAATATGTTTGAGTTCGATTTATCGATGCCATTTGATTTTCGACTTCGAGGTCCTGCACGCGTTTCCGACAGACATTTTATTCGATGTTGAAGTCTGTAAATCATCTAATTAGTTTTACTATAATTAAAAGTTTTCTTTTGACATCAGATGATATTACCGGTTTAAAGTTAAGGTGTTTCCTTGAAGTTTCTTCCGGAGCACCCGGCCTCACTTCCCTGGTAGAAATTTACGTCTTTAATCTAATTTATCAATTTCATAGTATTTACGTTGCTTTAGAACTGTGGTTATTACCACGACAGAAAATATGATATTCTTTTTGTGAGGGAGGTATAATTGAAAAGCAGATCACCGCGCTGAGAAGGATCTGTTAACGTGTTACAATGACAGCTGATTGGATAAGATGAATCATGTTCTATTACTATAGTTTATCACAATTATCAAGTCCCTATTTGAGTCTCTCGATAGTTATATTATACTACGTCACTTCACACACAAACACGATCTACCAGGATCTTCAACCCTTCCAATGGCCAAACACGTGCATAAGTGTCTCTATCAACGATAGGAAAATGTTTTTTCACGCGTTTTGGCACGTTCGCTTTATTCTTAAAAGCATATCATATAACAATTGACAAAAGCAGCCAGATTTATTATATCAATCCGACTACAATATATTCTGTATACAATAAGGTTGATAATTCTCAGAATTATAAACTCGTATGTGTATATAATTGATTGTCACTGAAGACTATAAGTAATGTGTGCTTAAATGTATGTTTTTTTCTGTAAATTTGTATTATGTATGTAGAAGATAGAATAAAAAACTATTAATAGCAAAAAAAGACTATAAGTAATTTTCTACCGTTTCTTGTTATGTTACCCACACTACCACCAAATGTTTGACATTGTACGTGACAGTCGATAATTTTCTACCGTTTCTTGTTATGTTACCCACACTACCACCAAATGTTTGACATTGTACGTGACAGTCGATAATTTTCTAACGTTTCTTGTTATGTTACCCACTCTACAACTAAATGTTTGACATTGTACGTGACAGTCGATAATTTTCTACCGTTTCTTGTCATGTTACCCACTCTACAACTAAATGTTTGACATTGTACGTGACAGTCGATAATTTTCTACCGTTTCTTGTTATGTTACCCACACTACCACCAAATGTTTGACATTGTACGTGACAGTCGATAATTTTCTACCGTTTCTTGTTATGTTACCCACTCTACCACCAAATGTTTGACATTGTACGTGACAGTCGATAATTTTCTACCGTTTCTTGTTATGTTACCCACACTACCACCAAATGTTTGACATTGTACGAGACAGTCCATAATTTTCTACCGTTTCTGGTTATGTTACCCACACTACCACCAAATGTTTGACATTGTACGTGACAGTCGATAATTTTCTACCGTTTCTGGTTATGTTACCCACTCTACGACTAAATGTTTGACATTGTACGTGACAGTCGATAATTTTCTACCGTTTCTGGTTATGTTACCCACTCTACAACTAAATGTTTGACATTGTACGTGACAGTCGATAATTTTCTACCGTTTCTTGTTATGTTACCCACTCTACCACCAAATGTTTGACATTGTACGTGACAGTCCATAATTTTCTACCGTTTCTTGTTATGTTACCCACTCTACAACTAAATGTTTGACATTGTACGTGACAGTCGATAATTTTCTACCGTTTCTTGTTATGTTACCCACACTACCACCAAATGTTTGACATTGTACGTGACAGTCGATAATTTTCTACCGTTTCTTGTTATGTTACCCACACTACCACCAAATGTTTGACATTGTACGAGACAGTCCATAATTTTCTACCGTTTCTGGTTATGTTACCCACACTACCACCAAATGTTTGACATTGTACGTGACAGTCGATAATTTTCTACCGTTTCTGGTTATGTTACCCACTCTACAACTAAATGTTTGATATTGTACGTGACAGTCGATAATTTTCTACCGTTTCTTGTTATGTTACCCACTCTACCACCAAATGTTTGACATTGTACGTGACAGTCGATAATTTTCTACCGTTTCTTGTCATGTTACCCACTCTACCACCAAATGTTTGACATTGTACGTGACAGTCGATAATTTTCTACCGTTTCTTGTCATGTTACCCACTCTACTAAATGTTTGACATTGTACGTGACAGTCGATAATTTTCTACCGTTTCTGTTATGTTACCCACTCTACAACTAAATGTTTGACATTGTACGTGACAGTCGATAATTTTCTACCGTTTCTTGTCATGTTACCCACTCTACAACTAAATGTTTGACATTGTACGTGACAGTCGATAATTTTCTACCGTTTCTTGTTATGTTACCCACACTACCACAAATGTTTGACATTGTACGTGACAGTCGATAATTTTCTACCGTTTCTGTTATGTTACCCACTCTACCACCAAATGTTTGACATTGTACGTGACAGTCGATAATTTTCTACCGTTTCTTGTTATGTTACCCACTCTACAACTAAATGTTTGACATTGTACGTGACAGTCGATAATTTTCTACCGTTTCTTGTATGTTACCCACTCTACAACTAAATGTTTGACATTGTACGTGACAGTCGATAATTTTCTACCGTTTCTTGTCATGTTACCCACTACAACTAAATGTTTGACATTGTACGTGACAGTCGATAATTTTCTACCGTTTCTTGTCATGTTACCCACTCTACAACTAAATGTTTGACATTGTACGTGACAGTCGATAATTTTCTACCGTTTCTTGTCATGTTACCCACACTACAACCAAATGTTTGACATTGTACGTGACAGTCGATAATTTTCTACCGTTTCTTGTCATGTTACCCACTCTACAACTAAATGTTTGACATTGTACGTGACAGTCGATAATTTTCTACCGTTTCTTGTCATGTTACCCACTCTACAACTAAATGTTTGACATTGTACGTGACAGTCGATAATTTTCTACCGTTTCTTGTTATGTTACCCACACTACACCAAATGTTTGACATTGTACGTGACAGTCGATAATTTTCTACGTTTCTTGTCATGTTACCCACTCTACAACAAATGTTTGACATTGTACGTGACAGTCGATAATTTTGTACCGTTTCTTGTTATGTTACCCACACTACCACCAAATGTTTGACATTGTACGTGACAGTCGATAATTTTCTACCGTTTCTTGTTATGTTACCCACTCTACAACTAAATGTTTGACATTGTACGTGACAGTCGATAATTTTCTACCGTTTCTTGTCATGTTACCCACTCTACCACCAAATGTTTGACATTGTACGTGACAGTCCATAATTTTCTAACGTTTCTTGTCATGTTACCCATTCTACCACCAAATGTTTGACATTGTACGTGACAGTCCATAATTTTCTACCGTTTCTTGTCATGTTACCCACTCTACGACTAAATGTTTGACACTGTACGAGACAGTCCATAATTTTCTAACGTTTCTTGTTATGTTACCCACTCTACGACTAAATGTTTGACATTGTACGAGACAGTCGGAAGCGAGGATAAAATCTGATCCAAGCAAGCCTAGCTGTATGCTGCATTAGCAAGAGAACAGAACAAATTGAAATGTTGTCTTGATGACGTTCTAGATCTGATTCATGTTAAACAAGGTATTATGGAATGTGTTGACAGTTACACTCTGATCTTTCGTTAATACTAGGATTGCCAAACGTAAAGGGTCTATGAGTACTAAACTGTCTTCAGTACTCAACGATCCAGAAATCAAGGCAATTCTAACAGACATACACAACAAATATGTTGTTGTCCCAGCTGATAAGACTTCCAACAACATTATTCTCGTTTGTAAGAGATTCTACCTTAAATGTCTTATTAAGGAGCTTGGTTTAGATAGTATATCAAATAACCCTGCATATACTAGAAATAATTTTACCAAAGATGAAGTTCTTTCCAACCATAGGGAGTTCTCGAGTCTTTGGTATCGATCTTAAAGAGGAAGATCTTGATCTTCCTTACTTGTATTGAAATTCTAAACTCCATAAAAATCCATACAAGGAAAGACATATAGCAGGCTCATCTAAATGTACTACTAAATCATTATCGGTAACTCTAACGCAAATTTTGACAATCGTCAAATATGGTCTTCAGTCTTATTCAGAAAAAGTATATTCTACATCTGGAATCAACCAAATGTGGATTCTCAAAAATTCTAAAGAATTACTTGAACATCTTGCTTCTAATACTTTATCTCATGTAAAAAGTATAAAAACATTTGATTTTTCTACACTATACACCACAATCCCTCATTCTAAATTGAAAGAACGTCTTAAAGAAATTATTCACTTGTCTTTCTTTTACAAAAACGGCAAGCCAAGATACAAATATCTGGTGCTGAACAGGGATTCTGGTTATTTTGTCAAGCATCATACGGATTCCAAACAAAAATATACTAAAGATACCATCAACAAAATGTTGAAGTTTTTGATAGAAAGCATGTTTGTTGTGTTTGGTAATATAGTTTTTTAGCAAACAATCGGTATACCAATGGGTACAAACTGTGCACCATTGCTTGCTGATTTAATTCTTTATTCTTATGAACAGAATGTATGCAGAACCTTGTTAAATCTGGAGAGAAGACTGTCGCCAAATCATTCAACTCAACATACAGATATATAGATGACGTTCTGTCTCTTAACAATCTCTCAACGACGGATTCCTTAAGTTCTGCTCCATATTTAGACTTATATCTGAATTATGACGCACACAAAAGGCTACATTTGAATCTTTATGACAAATGTGATGACTTCAATTTTTCCATTGTCAACTTTTCTTTTTTATGCAGCAATATACCTGCTTCTCCTGCTTATGGTGTATTTGTTTCCCAATTAATACGCTATGGTAGAGCTTGTTCCCACTACGGTGACTTCGTACAACGAAGTAGGCTGCTTGCAAATAAATTGTTGACTCAGGGATATTGCAAGCCTAGGCTTATCAAGGCCCTCAAAAAGTGTTATGGCTGTCATCACAGTATTGTTGTCAAGTTTGACGTCTCTGTGTCCAGGATTACCCTGGATATATTTGATGTCTCATAGTTCCATGTTCCTTTTTACACAATTTTGATTATACACACGAGGCTGTTGTAGCTAGCTAAACAGGAGATGGTTACCCTTTCGGAGCATCCGGCCTTACTTCCTCGGTGGAAGTTCACGTGTCTAACCTAAGTTGCTGAATACACCTCCACAAGGCACCTCGTGTGTTTCCATGACGGCCTAAAGTCTTGCAACATAAACTTCGAAAATTCCTGGTTTCAACATACCTAAAAGGCGATTATGCTCATCTTTCGACATCAAACAACGGCTTTATATTAGTATTTATGCACTTAGCATTTATACAAAACTGTCATGTAGCTTTGACAGACACTTAAACGATTAAACACGCGCTGTTCCTAAAAACGTGAACACAAACATTCTAAATTAATGAGCACTTTTCGTTATTGACTTTATAACAGTCCTAAATTGCATAAAAAGCAAAACATGACAATCAAGGGATTGTTATTCCTCATTTAATACATAGTTTCTTTTCCAACAAACGCCATAGTGGTATAGATTATGAGGAGTCAGCCAGTACACAGATCACTTACCAGTGGCGTCGGAATTAAAAAATCACTGTTACATGTGCAGACATTTTATTTTTTCGTATAAAATACATATTTTTCTTTTGATTATTATAATTTATGGACATGCTATGGTTATAAATACTTGCATGAAATACATATAACATAAGCAATATGTTTTTTCTTTTAATTTGTTGGTTGCGTTTTTAGCTTACGGTGAATTTAATTGGTTGTTTTAAATAGAGGCGCATGGATTTGATTTTTAATTTTCTTTTGTTTTATTGCTTAATGATTTCGAATAATACAATTGTCATTATTTGTGAATGTATCACATCAAAGATTATTTACATAAAGGAGAAGCCAGTTTTAGTAATTAAAAATTAGTCTCATAATTTTGGTCCAAGCACTATTGATGAGGAATTGTATTCCGAAACGGCCGACTAGTGCTGTGAATTTTAAACTAGTATAATATTATGTAATTGCAAACACTGGGTTGGTATCTCTGCTGTGGACTAAGCATCGCTTAGGAAATCATTTACCCAGGAGGCAACATTGTTCATAAAAATTATCTTAAAATTTAAAATTTCTAAAAAACTAAGCCATGCTTTATCGTTTAAAGTATTGCCTTAGGTGGATTTGGTAAAATACATTTTTGCCCGTCCATTTTTCTCATTTCAATATCAAAATTTAGTTCTTTGAAATTAAAACAGGTTTAGTTACTATTACACTCTTACTAAAATATTTAAGAAGCAAACATGGGTTTAAATAGTTAATGTAACATTTTAGTGTTAATGTTTTCTGATGAACCAAGAAGAAAAATTCATAAGGGTTTCGAACAGATTGGAAGTACTCGTCAGAATGTCTAAACATTTGTGAAATTCAACAGATGTCTATACATTTCTGGGCTAACCAAATGCATTATCCGCATTGGGACAATCCATTTCTGTTTATTCTAACTATACACGGTTGTTAATAATTTTCAAAGGGCACAGTCTTGCAAGTGTCAAATATTTGTGTTCTAATGCAGGGTACTGAGACAATCTGTGATTGTGTTTGCACTGCATTAAACACTGAAATAATAAAGGAAGTATCAACTATTGTCACACTTAAAACAAGATCAACAAAAACTCTATTAATTAACTTTATACACTTAATTTTCTGATTACTTTTAAATTGTGGAGCATCTCATTAAAAATTGTAGCACTTAAATTTTGGATTACTTTATTTCCATTTTTGTGTAAATTGTAATAACACTTCTTTCATATTGCATACAGCACTGTCGAAAGTTTAACACTTATTTAACGACTTAAAGCGGAATAGACAGCTTACCTGGACCTTCATTAGCTGTATCTAGACAGTTTTTGGTAGCTGATATATTGATTTCTCGGTAGCTTTTAGGTCACTAGCTATCCATATCTCGACAATCCACTGTCCATTTCTTTTTGCAAAGCTTACTGTTAAACTTTTGACAGGCCTAATAAATAAATAAATAAGTTTCAATTATTTTATTTCTAAATGTGAGAATAATTTACTACTATTTTATATAAATTTTTAAAACCTGAATTTTACAGTATGGACCTGTCGATTAACACTGTGCCAACAGTCAAAAGGAGTTGAACCTCGGCTATCGAGTATTCGAAATATAGACAGCTTGTAGCCGAAAAGCTGCCGAGAGATAGCTGTCGAAAAGCTCTCGAGATAAAGTTAACGGCGAGATGCGGTGCCGATTCGGCATTAACTGGTAAGCTATTTGTTTAACTTTTCGGCCGGCCTGTTCTATAAATTGTCTGGATATTACAACACGTATTGGTGTTTCAATGTGACCGATTAGATGAAAATGTTCAATAAAAATTGAGGTAATAGCCTATAAATTTCCAACATCACTTATTAGCCGTAATTATGGTGCGCCAACATGTTGTACGACATTAATATTTGTAATATATACACTATACACCAATATCCTTCATTCTACATTGAAGAAAGTTTTAAAAATTACTCAATTGACATTCTTTACAAAAACGGTAAGCCGAGATACAAATATCTGGTGCTGAACAGAGATTCTGGTTATTAAAAAAATATACTGAAAATACCATCAACAAAATGTTGGAGTTTTTGATAGATTACATATTTGTTGTGTTTTATATAATTTTCGAGCAAACAATCGGTATACCAATGGGTACAAACTGTTCACTTTGCTTGCTGATTGTTTCCTTATTCTTATGAAGCAGAATTTATGCAGATCCTTATTAAAACTGGAGAGAAGAATTGCGCAAAATCATTCAACTCAACATACAGATATATAGATGACGTTCTGTCTCTTAACAATCCTAAATTTGGAGACAATGTAAATGTCATCTAGCCTAGTGAGCTTGAAATAAAAGACATGACTGATTCCTCAAGTTCTGCTTCATATTTAGACTTATACCTCAATTATGACGTCCACGAAAGGCTACATTTGAAATTTTATGACAAATGTGATGACTTCATTTTTTCTATTGTCAAATTGCCTTTTCTACGCAGCAATATATACCTGTCTCTCCTGCTTATGGTGTATGTGTTTCCCAAACTATACGCTACGGTAGAGCTGGTTCGCACTACAGTGAATTTGTACAACGAAGCAGGCTACTTGCAAATAAATTGTTGACTCAGGGATATTGCAAGCCTAGGCTTATCAAGACCCTGTAAAAGTTTTATGACCACCATTAAGTTTGATATCTCTGTGTCCAGGATTGCCCTAGACATATTTGACGTCTCATAGTTCCATGTTCCTTTCACTAAATTTTGAATACACACGTGGCAAGTGTAGCTATCTAAACAGGAGGTGCTTACCCTTCCGGAGCACCTGGCCTCACTTCCCTGATGGAAGTTCACGTGTCTAACCTGATTTGTCAGTTCAAATAAAAAAAACAAACATACTAATCCATGTCTGAATCACAATCCAGAAGCAAAGTAAAAACTTTGGAACTGACAAGTTAGGTTAGACACGTGAACTTCCACCAGGGAAGGGAGGTCGGATGCTCCGGAAGGGTAAGCACCTCCTGTTTAGCTAGCTACACCCGCCACGTGTGTAATCAAAATTGAGTTGAACTATGGGACGTCAAATACTAGTATATCCAGGGTAATTCTTGACACAGATACGTCAAACTTAACAAAAATACTGTGATGACGGTCATAAAACTTTTTGAGGGCCTTGATAAGCCTAGGCTTGCAATATCCCTGAGTCAACAATTTATTTGCAAGCAGCCTACTTCGTTGTACAAGGTCCCTGTAGTGGGAAAAGGCTCTTCCATAGCTTAATAATTGGGAAACAAATAATGTACATATATTTTGATCTTGTCCTAAGTTGCTTGATTGTTTTGTCACTATTTGATATAAAAATATTTTTATACTTTATTATAAGTATTTATAAAAAATAAAAGTCTATTATACATATAAAATAATTAAAATATTTTTTTACTTTGCTTCTGGATTGTGATTCGGACATGGATTAGTATGGTTGTTTTTGATATTTACAATATTAATACAAGCTAACTAGAGTAGACGTGTGCTCATTGAAGACTTGTCTGTGACTGACTATACAGACAATTACAAAAACACTGGTCTAACGTTATTGATAGTGTCAAACTGTCATATACCATGTTTGAATTTTTTTATGATTAAATTAAAAAAGCGGCATATAACAATAGGATTAGACATGGCGATAACGATTTGGAATTTAAAACCATATACTGTGACATTAAACGATATCCGCCATGCTTTATAATGATATACATGTGCGCATCAAAGATCAATTTTTATATCTATATACTTATGTTTCTATCATTTACTTTTTATTATCGCATTATGCAATTGTTTTGTATTACAATAACATTGTTTTCCTTTGTTTATTTTTTGCAACACATCAAATATTTCTGGTAATTTAAAAATAGGACTATCTGTATTTCACAGCACTTAAAATTTTTTTAATGTTCGAGGTAGTCCGTTGAGCTGTTTCTATATGTAAATCATCAGGGGACAGGAAGACAGCAGATAGACAGACAAACAGGCAGGGGCTAGGGAGGATGAGAGGGGTCTAAAATAGTTCACTTTTGGAAATAAATATAAATGACATATCATTTTCTCTTTTTTGAAAAATATTGAGAGAAAATTATTATTTTATTTGTATCCAAGAGTTAAAAGGAAATATACATTGTTTATGATTGAGATATCCTGGTGTTTAACTTGATTTATTGTACATTATAACAAAGTATAATTCATGCACGGCTTATTATAGAGTGATAAAATATCCAAGCTTATAAATCAAGACTAATTATCGTCCGACAAATCAATTATGTAACATTAAATACAAAAATGAAAGAACAAATACACTTATTAACATCAGAGATTATTAATGTATATCCTACTAATCACCTAATCCCCAGTTCTTTTTGCAGGACGTACGACGATTACTCACATATTCATAGAGAACTCGAAAGTCACGATTTCAACAAGTATTAAAAATGTATAATACTCTTTGTGTACATGAAAATAAAAACCCTATCAATGATTGTTCAAAGAAAAAAAAATGTTTTTCACGTTTTAAACCAGTTATTTAATTCAATATTCAATAAACGCAGTGTAGGAACGGTGTTTTTGTTAAAGGAATTCTTAATATAAAAATATTGCTGTTGTGATACAAGATTAAATTTCCATTAACGATAACATTTAAAAAGGAATACGTAATGGTGATTGAAGATTGGGCGGTTTGGTGGGTGGATGAAGTGTAAGACGGAATACACCCTCTTAAAATGTAATGTTCTAGATACGTGTAATTATTAAAAATATATGAGTTTGATTTTATAAGTCTAAAAGATGTTAATGTACAAGACAGAAAGGAGAAGTATTCATGTTGCATTGGCTGTTAACATGTTTTACTTGTTTTTCAGGTGCAATTTTCATTTAAATTTAAATAAACAAAAATGTGTCAAAACTTTGGAGCTAAGCATATTGCACACACCAGAGACCGATTTAAATAATTATTCCACAAGTATCCCATTGACTCAATCATCACTTTGATCGGGCTTAAAACTGAGTTAATCTTAAGCTTGGTTGATGGATGGCTTAAGTCAAGATTAAATATTTTGATACTATCACATCAATACTATTGCGTTAATGTGAGAATGTCATATTCGACTGGTTTATTTTTCGAAGAAATCGAAAGCATGGCATACGCATTTTGTCGACCGCTTTTATAGTAGACTTTTACAGAGGTGTCAAATGTTCAAAATTTAAAATCATGGTTTCTAAAGTTTGGCTCGGACAAATCCTATTGAAATAATACTTGCGTAACAAATTACAATATAAGTTAGACTTTTGCTTAGTTTTGTCAAGCCTTGGATTGAACGTCCTCCAGTCAGATTTCAAGTTCTGAAGTAGGACCTCCTAACTATGGACCTGACTTGAATAATTCAGCTACTGTCGTATTAGATATTATACCAATGGTAATTATACAGCAGAAAATTTAGACAATAGTATATTTCTGACAATGTAAAAGTATTGCCGCCTGAGTTTATGGTAACGTCGGGGTCCACCAGCAGTGACACCGGCTCATTGGTTGAAATTATATATATTATATCAGTGTTAAGTTTACAGCACTAGACGGCTGTTTTTGAATACAATTTCTCATCAGTTCATCAGTAGTGCTTGTGAAACCAATTTTTTTCAAGGGTGTGAAAAATGTACCCAAATCACTAATATATATATATATATATATATATATATATATATATATATATATATATATATATATATTATAACACCGATCGATATCGGCCCATTGGTTGAAATCATAATAAGATTATATCAGTGTTAAGTTATCGGCACTGGACGGCTGTTTTAGAGTACAATTTCTCAACAGTGGTAGTTTGACCAAAATTGTGAAACCAAAACTGTTTCAAGAGTGTGAAAAAATATATCCAAATTGCCAAAATATATTTAAGAACATTTTACTATGGAAATACTTTTCATGAGGGAGTATACCATAGTGTTTGAGGATTTTAAGATTTCAGTAAGCTGACAATTTAGACAATAGCATATTTCTGACAATACAAAAGTAATGCCTACTGAGTTTATGGTATCTTTGGGAATGCTTAGTCCACTGAAAGAGATATCGGTCCATTGGTTGACAAATGAATTTTACAGCACTAGACGACACTGAAGGGAGTATACAGTAGTTTGTTTTAAGAATTTTAGCGAACTTATTTAGACAATAGTATATTGCATAGCAGAGCTCCATTTAAAAAAAATATTTGTACAATAACTCGGACACATCAAATCACCATCCACTAATAAAACACTATCTTGTTGACTAACAACAGTAAATTGTGGCTTATTTCACTTTCGTATGTCGACGTTGTAACTAAATGATTAATTTGAAGACAGTAAGAAAATTAATCCAAAGACGGTTTAGTCTCGTTTATTCTTACTATCATTACGAGAAAGTTTCTGATAGTTGGTAACACAGAATAAAATGAACTATTAATTCCTCAGCGTCATCTGTCATATACTACGACAGAACTATCTGTCATTCGAACCTGCATAATTCACATAGTGTACAAAAATAAGATAGCTACATTTACAAATAATTCCTTCAGATGTGGTTCATAAAATACTCAGTGGTAATCTTGTCAATGCGAAGATTGTGGTATTGACAGCATCTATAGAAAGAGCATATAGAATATGACATAATTGATAGTTTTATATGGGTCTCAATATGTGGCAATATTGTTTTGTCAAAATATATAATTCTATTGGCATATCAAAGTTTGTTTTATGGTTACTACTAGGTTTCATACCCACGTCTTAACAATATATACAGTAGCTATGTCTTTAAAGGTAAGGTGGGGATAATGACGCTTTGCGGCTCGATTAAGAGTATTTCATTTAGATATACCGCGGTTGTCAGTTCTGGGATGATGACGGAAACAAGGAATGCTAAGAAAAACAGCAGCGCTTTTGGAGTGCCCATCACTCGTATTTTACAACAACTGGTCCAAACAAACGGTTGTAAGGAGTACACCATTTCTAATCGATAATGACAGAATTAATCAGTTCGATGTATATATACATTTGTCAGGGATATCAAACAATATAACATAATCGTACATGTCCTTTGATAAATTAACATGCTTCAGTTATCTTTTTCAGTTGTACGGCTTTGAAGTACTAACTTGTTATCTCGAATGTACAATTATCCCAATTTTTTTTGCTAGTTTAATTTTATAACGACAAAAACTGATCTCTCAGTGTAGTCATTACCATAGAATTACTATAATGCTTATGCCATATGATACTATAGTCATTACCATACTTATACCATGACGTCAAAGCCTTGTGTGCCTCCTGGCACAGAGAGAATTAAGTAAGTTAAATAAGTAAGGTTAAGGGCAAACTAGCAATAGTTATGTTCTAATTACAACAAGGTTAAGGGCAAACTAGCGATAGTTATGTTCTAATTACAGGAAGGTTAAGGGCAAACTAGCAATAGTTATGTTCTAATTACAGGTAGGTTAAGGAAAACTAGCAATAGTTATGTTCTAATTACAGGAAGGTTAAGGACAAACTAGCAATAGTTATGTTCTAATTACAGGAAGGTTAAGGGCAAACTAGCAATAGTTATGTTGTAATTACAACAAGGTTAAGGGCAAACTAGCAATAGTTATGTTCTAATTACAACAAGGCTAAGGGCAAACTAGCAATAGTTATGTTCTAATTACAGGAAGGTTAAGGGCAAACTAGCAATAGTTATGTTCTAATTACAGAAGGTTGAGGGCAAACTAGCAACAGTTATGTTCTAATTACAACAAGGTTAAGGGCAAACTAGCAATAGTTATGTTCTATTTACAGGAAGGTTAAGGGCAAACTAGCAATAGTTATGTTCTAATTACAACAAGGTTAAGGGCAAACAAGCAATAGTTATGTTCTAATTACAGGAAGGTTAAGGGCAAACTAGCAATAGTTATGTTCTAATTACAACAGAAGGTTAAGGGCAAACTAGCAATAGTTATGTTCTAATTACAACAAGGTTAAGGGCAAACTAGCAATAGTTATGTTCTAATTACAGGAAGGTTAAGGGAAAACTAGCAATAGTTATGTTCTAATTACAACAAGGTTAAGGGCAAACTAGCAATAGTTATGTTCTAATTACAACAAGGTTAAGGGCAAACTAGCAATAGTTATGTTCTAATTACAAGGTTAAGGGCAAACTAGCAATAGTTATGTTCTAATTACAGGAAGGTTAAGGGCAAACTAGCAATAGTTATGTTCTAATTACAGGAAGGTTAAGGGCAAACTAGCAATAGTTATGTTCTAATTACAAAAGGTTAAGGGCAAACTAGCAATAGTTATGTTCTAATTACAACAAGGTTAAGGGCAAACTAGCAATAGTTATGTTCTAATTACAGGAAGGTTAAGGGCAAACTAGCAATAGTTATGTTCTAATTACAGAAGGTTAAGGGCAAACTAGCAATAGTTATGTTCTAATTACAGGAAGGTTAAGGGCAAACTAGCAATAGTTATGTTCTAATTACAGGAAGGTTAAGGGCAAACTAGCAATAGTTAAGTTCTAATTACAGGAAGGTAAGGGTAAACTAGCAATAGTTATGTTTTAATTACAACAAGGTTAAGGGCAAACTAGCAATAGTTATGTTCTAATTACAACAAGGTTAAGGGCAAACTAGCAATAGTTATGTTCTAATTACAACAAGGTTAAGGGCAAACTAGCAATAGTTATGTTCTAATTACAACAAGGTTAAGGGCAAACTAGCAATAGTTATGTTTCTATAACAAGGTTAAGGGCAAACTAGCAATAGTTATGTTCTAATTACAACAAGGTTAAGGGCAAACTAGCAATAGTTATGTTCTAATTACAGAAGGTTAAGGGCAAACTAGCAATAGTTATGTTCTAATTACAGGAAGGTTAAGGGCAAACTAGCAATAGTTATGTTCTAATTACAGGAAGGTTAAGGGCAAACTAGCAATAGTTATGTTCTAATTACAGAAGGTTAAGGGCAAACTAGCAATAGTTATGTTCTAATTACAGGAAGGTAAGGGCAAACTAGCAATAGTTATGTTCTAATTACAAAAGGTTAAGGGCAAACTAGCAATAGTTATGTTCTAATTACAACAAGGTTAAGGGCAAACTAGCAATAGTTATGTTCTAATTACAAAAGGTTAAGGGCAAACTAGCAATAGTTATGTTCTAATTACAACAAGGTTAAGGGCAAACTAGCAATAGTTATGTTCTAATTACAAGGTTAAGGGCAAACTAGCAATAGTTATGTTCTAATTACAACAAGGTTAAGGGCAAACTAGCAATAGTTATGTTCTAATTACACAAGGTTAAGGGCAAACTAGCAATAGTTATGTTCTAATTACAACAAGGTTAAGGGCAAACTAGCAATAGTTATGTTCTAATTACAACAAGGTTAAGGGCAAACTAGCAATAGTTATGTTCTAATTACAGGAAGGTTAAGGGCAAACTAGCAATAGTTATGTTCTAATTACAACAAGGTTAAGGGCAAACTAGCAATAGGTATGTTGTAATTACAGGAAGGTTAAGGGCAAACTAGCAATAGTTATGTTCTAATTACAACAAGGTTAAGGGCAAACTAGCAATAGTTAAGTTCTAATTACAGGAAGGTTTTGCCGATAATTAATGTTTTGTTTCAACAACGGCAAGGTTACAGACAAACCAGAAATAATTTACGCTGCATCTAGAGCAAAGACAAGGAAACAACAGCATAGGTTTGTGCTCCTATCGAATTACTGCAGTTTTAAAGAGAATCTTCCAATAACTGCCGTTGGGTCATAAACACAAACCTTGTGAATCAGTTAGGCGGCCAATAAAATACACGCCTACACAAACATTTATTTACACTGATAAAGACCAAAAACTGATACAATGTATCACTTGGGGATAAAAGCTTAATATCAAGAATATTAGAAACGGTCTGTAGATTTTAAAGAGATTTTACAAACGCTAAATCGACACTCGGGGATTGTCAAAAAAAATATTTCGTTTCACGAACTTGCAATCTGTTGTTCTTGTCTTGGGGATACTTAGGTTGATATTTGACAACGGCGTTTAGAAGAATCCAGGGAATGTAATGTATTCGACGTAAATTCCAACAGGAAATACTGGAAAACTTCAAACACAAAAGTTTGAAATCAATAGCAAGAAATAAACGAATTGGTAACTAAAAAGGGGTACACCATGAAGCCGTGATGTAATAAATAGGGTCGATGTCTTAACTATATAAGCACGTTTGATACACCGAGTCCAGAGTTACATACAGATCATTCCGCACCTTAATGTTGGTTATAAGTTTGAAAACCAAAATCATAAAACAAAATCATTATTAAATGTGTTGTTAGAATCTCATATTCCATGCCATAGCGTCAAATAAAATAAATGGGCCATTGAACCTGCCGAACCTACAGATTGTTGAACCACACTACCATTATTAATAAGTTACAATCTAAATAGTTATTACATAGATAACCACACTTTGTCTTATTTATAGGTAAAGTATACATATAAACAATACACACTGTCCAAATCAGCAACGTGTAATATTATAGAAATAAATTTTCTTTTTGAAATAAGGAAATGAAAGGCATGGACTTCCCACTTACGCAAAACAGTTTCCGTGTGCAAAATGTCCAATTATTTAATTTTTCCACCAAACATTTCGTTCTAACTATAGAATTTTTTTTAAAATAACAAACCAACGCATTATATGTTATGTGTTTACAACTGTACAAGGACTAAAACCTTATTGGTAAAAGGATACAAATGTGTGTGTGTGGAAAAGATTTAACCAATCAAAATACTTGAAACAAATGAGAATAAATGACTATTATTTATAAGGTCAACCGAGTTGCTGGTGGATATATTCAAGTTTCATAGAAATATAGGAGGTAATTTGTTACAGGACACGTGATAATTAACACGTGTATTAGTGATTTTATTATGTCGGATTCCTGTTGTGTGTCGAAAGTTTGATATAACATGGCCTTAAAAGCTTTATAAGGTTGTCATAGTAATAATGTTCGAGAACATTGTACAAATTTTACGTCTTCTTTTACCAGTTAAATTATTGAAAACGAGTATCCGTAGTAAGGAAATGATTAAAATAATTATTTAGAATAAATAATCGTGACCGATTTTTAAAAAAAAAAAAAAAGATTTTGTAATTTTTAAAGGATAAACCATTGAGAATTTCGATCTCATTAAACACTTAAACTTTACTTCAGGTTTACAGAGAAGACACTGATTTTGTAAAGATAATCAAATCGTTCCGATATTTTATATAGAGTTGTAAATGTATGTGTTTTCTGAAAGATATCTTAAAGAAATTAAACACAAATTGAAGGTTCAATTAAAATGTAAGGGTTGGTCGAATAATATATGGCCGTCATCACAGTATTGTTGATAAGTGTGATGTCTGGGTCAAAGATTTCCCTGGATACAGTTCCATGTTCCTTTCACTTGTCGGTTTCAAAGTTTTTACGTTGCTGTAGAATTGTGATTTAGACATGGATTAGTATGTTTGTTTTTGATTAGTAAACATCAAACACAAACATAACGCCATTTACAAATCACAATGCCAAAAAAATGCCCTTGAAAATTGGCAGATTAAATTGTTAACTTCAAGTACGGAAGTGGCTCTCCAGTGCTTGTCCGAAGTCAGCGGTCATATAACTTGTGGACCCAATAAATTTTGCTTTTTCTTGTCTCGTTCGACTATTTACATCATTAATTTGAATTTTTCGTGTTGCTTTGAATGCGTTTAATGTTTTCGTGAAATGCTTTTCAGATTGCATTTTTTCCTTCTATTTTAAATGCAAGATCAGTGTTCAAATAACACATAACGGTACTGCCATGGGATCAAGACTCGCCTCTGATACAAATCCCGTATATACATGTACACAAGATATAAATATATATATATATTATAGGCATTAGGCATTCTCACTGTATTGGCTTTCATATTGTTTGGCTTCTGTACAAATTGTTTATTGCTAATTATGTTTGTAACACCATTGGATGTAAAATAAGTCAGAGGTATGGAATCTGTTCGAAGTCTACTGGGTGTTGCATTATGTGAATGTAGAACAGCTACTATAGTAGTATGTGTTTAAATTTATGACTATTGTAAAAATTATTAATTAAGAAATTGTAGTAATATGCAGAACTAAAAGATAGCGATTCCGTATTATATCATATTATAATTTACGACTACTAAAATGTATATATACTTTATTTATAAAGAAAATTATAGAATCCATATACAAAAATAGTTAAGTAGTATTGTTTGAATTCGTCTGAGCAATGTTTAAACTTTGAAGAATTTGTCAAGACGAGCTGTAACAAATGTCGAATGAAGCGCATTTTATTGGATTCCGCAAGATATTATAAATCACGACTTATTTATTTCTATGATATTGAGAATATTTAACCATTAAACTGTCTAGAAATGGCGTTTATATGGCTATAACTTCCATTGCCGTGCAAAGCAAACCGAATAACGCGCGCTGGCGCGTTATGACTAAGTTGCTTTGCACGGCAATGGAAGTTATAGCACTATAAACGCCATTTCTAGACAGTTCAATGGTTATATTTACATTTCGCATTTTTTGAAAATCTTATTTTTGTTTTTGAATCCTGAAATAAATTTAAAACACTGTCGTGTACGACATGCAATTCCAATTCCTGGAACAGCCTATCAATGACGTCACGAGCATAGGTGTCAGCAAGAAATGAGTGACGTCACATTAGCAATGTAATTATAGTCCTATAACTTCATTTGGTCTAAAACAGAGTTTAATACAATCAAACACCATAAATATAAATATAATATAATGTTTATAATGAACACACAAGTAACGCCTCTAGAATTGTAAAGAACACCATTCCTGCATTGTGTGTGACAATCAAACGAAAAGAAAAATTAGAACAATATTTCATTTCTTTATTCTCTCTGGTATTCTAACTTTACTTGTAACAGATTATAACTTAATAATATAACAAATAAAAATTAGGTATATTTCTTTATTTGAAATATGTGTTAACATTAAATGATATCTGACATATATTCACCATTTTCCCTCCTAAACGGCAATGTCAGTTACACTATGACTTGTCAATTAGTTGTATTTTATTCCCAGTTTTAGTATTTAGTGATGCTGTTTAAGAAACAAATCGATGTAATATCCCGACGGACATACATTAAAACAATTGTACGTCACATTGACAATAAATAAAGTTTATTTTAAATAATTAAGAAAACACCTCTGGTTTGATTTGGGATGTTCATCTAGTCAGTCACTTTAAATGGCCGTGTATTGCTAGGTAAATGTTATATTTATTGATTAGAGACTAGAGAGGTGTTTTATAACATTTTCATTTTTAAGGCGTTATAATACATCTGTTTAGCATATTTATCCAACTTATATCGCAGTAAAAGGGTAAATATACTTGTTTTAAAAAGCATAGGCTCTCAAAGATTTAAAGTCGTCACCACATATTATGATAAGTATGACATCTCTGGTTCTCGGTATTCAATGTTTTCTTTGATATATACGTATATAATGATGTTTGCAGTGGATCATATTATCTATGATAAGTATGACATCTCTGACTCTCTGTATTCAATGTTTTCTTCGAGATATATATATATATATATATATATATATATATATATATATATATATATATATCTATATATAATGGCGTTTGGCAGTGGATCATATTATTGATAAGTATGACATCTCTGACTCTCGGTATTCAATGTTTTCTTCGATATATATAATGGCGTTTGGCAGTGGAACATATTATCTATGATAAGTATGACGTCTCTGATTCTCGGTATTCAATGTTTTCTTCGATATATATAATGGCGTTTGGCAGTGGATCATATTATTGATAAGTATGACATCTCTGAATCTCGGTATTCAATGTTTTCTTCGATATATATAATGGCGTTTGGCAGTAGATCATATTATTGATAAGTATGACGTCTCTGATTTTCGGTAATCAATGTTTTCTTCGATATATATAATGGCGTTTGGCAGTGGATCATATTATTGATAAGTATGACGTCTCTGATTCTCGGTAATCAATGTTTTTTTCGATATATATATAATGGCGTTTGGCAGTTGATCATATTATTGATAAGTATGACGTCTCTGATTCTCGGTAATCAATGTTTTCTTTGATATTTATAATGGCGTTTGGCAGGGATCATAATTATTATCTATGATAAGTATGACGTCTCTGATTCTCGGTAATCAATGTTTTCTTCGATATATAACGACATTTGGCAGTGGATCATATTATCTATGATAAGTATGACGTCTCTGATTCTCGGTATTCAATGTTTTCTTCGATATATATATAATGGCGTTTGGCAGTGGATCATAATTATTATCTATGATAAGTATGGCGTCTCTGATTCTCGGTATTCAATGTTTTTCTTCGATATATACAATGGCGTTTGGCAGTGGATCATATTATTGATAAGTATGACATCTCTGATTCTCGGTAATCAATATATAATGGCGTTTGGCAGTGGATCATATTATCTATGATAAGTATGACGTCTCTGATTCTCGGTAATCAATGTTTTTTTCGATATATATATAATGGCGTTTGGCAGTTGATCATATTATTGATAAGTATGACGTCTCTGATTCTCGGTAATCAATGTTTTCTTTGATATTTATAATGGCGTTTGGCAGTGGATCATAATTATTATCTATGATAAGTATGACGTCTCTGATTCTCGGTAATCAATGTTTTCTTCGATATATATAACGACATTTGGCAGTGGATCATATTATCTATGATAAGTATGACGTCTCTGATTCTCGGTATTCAATGTTTTCTTCGATATATATAATGGCGTTTGGCAGTGGATCATAATTATTATCTATAAGTATGGCGTCTCTGATTCTCGGTATTCAATGTTTTTCTTCGATATATACAATGGCGTTTGGCAGTGGATCATATTATTGATAAGTATGACATCTCTGATTCTCGGTAATCAATATATAATGGCGTTTGGCAGTGGATCATATTATTGATAAGTATGACGTCTCTGATTCTCGGTAATCAATATATAATGGCGTTTGGCAGTGGATCATATTATCTATGATAAGTATGACGTCTCTGACTCTCGGTATTCAATGTTTTCTTCGATATATATAATGGCGTTTGGCAGTGGAACATATTATTGATAAGTATGACGTCTCTGATTCTCGGTAATCAATGTTTTCTTCGATATATATAATGACGTTTGGCAGTGGATCATAATTATTATCTATGATAAGTATGACGTCTCTGACTCTCGGTATTCAATGTTTTTTTTCGATATATATAATGGCGTTTGGCAGTGGAACATATTATTGATAAGTATGACATTTCTGACTCTCGGTATTCAATGTTTTCTTCGATATATATAATGGCGTTTGGCAGTGGAACATATTATCTATGATAAGTATGACATTTCTGACTCTCGGTATTCAATGTTTTCTTCGAGATATATATATATATATATATATATATATATATATATATGATGCACTGCCAAACGTCATTATATATATATATATATATATATATGATCCACTGCCAAACTTCATTATATATATATATATGTTCCACTGCCAAACTTCATATATATATATATATATGATCCACTGTCAAACTTCATTATATATATATATTCGGAGAAAACATTGAATACCGAGAATCAGAGACGTCATACTTATCATAGATAATATGATTCACTGCCAAACGCCATTATAAATATCGAAGAAAACATTGATTACCGAGAATCAGAGACGTCATACTTATCATAGATAATATGATTCACTGCCAAACGCCATTGTATATATCGAAGAAAACATTGAATACCGAGAGTCAGAGACGTCATACTTATCAATAATATGATCCACTGCCAAACGCCATTGTATATATCGAAGAAAACATTGAATACCGAGAGTCAGAAATGTCATACTTATCAAAGATAATATGATTCACTGCCAAACGCCATTGTATATATCGAAGAAAACATTGAATACCGAGAGTCAGAGACGTCATACTTATCAATAATATGATCAACTGCCAAACGCCATTATATATATATCGAAGAAAACATTGATTACCGAGAATCAGAGACGTCATACTTATCAATAATATGATCCACTGCCAAACGTCATTATATATATCGAAGAAAACATTGATTACCGAGAATCAGAGACGTCATACTTATCAATAATATGATTCACTGCCAAACGTCATTATATATATCGAAGAAAACATTGAATACCGAGAATCAGAGACGTCATACTTATCAATAATATGATCCACTGCCAAACGCCATTATATATATCGAAGAAAACATTAAATACCGAGAGTCAGAAATGTCATACTTATCAATTATATGATCCACTGTCAAACGCCATTATATATATATATATATATATATATATATATATATATCTCGAAGAAAACATTGAATACCGAGAGTCAGAGATGTCATACTTATCAATAATATGATCCACTGTCAAACGCCATTATTATATATATAATATATATATATATATATATATATATATATATATATATATATAATGACGTTTGACAGTGTATCATATATATATATATATATAATGACGTTTGACAGTGGATCATATATATATATAATGACGTTTGGCAGTGGATCATATATATATATATATAATGACGTTTGACAGTGGATCATATATATATATATATCTATAATGACGTTTGACAGTAGATCATATATATATATATCTATAATGACGTTTGACAGTGGATCATATATATATATATATCTATAATGACGTTTGACAGTGGATCATATATATATATATATCTATAATGACGTTTGACAGTGGATCATATATATATATATCTATAATGACGTTTGACAGTGGATCATATATATATATATATAATGACGTTTGACAATGGATCATATATATATATATATAATGACGTTTGACAGTGGATCATATATATATATATATAATGAAGTTTGACAATGGATCATAATATATATATATAATGACGTTTGACAGTGGATCATATATATATATATATATAATGACGTTTGACAATGGATCATATATATATATATATATAATGACGTTTGACAGTGGATCATATATATATATATAATGAAGTTTGACAATGGATCATATATATATATATATAATGACGTTTGACAGTGGATCATATATATATATATAATGACGTTTGACAATGGATCATATATATATATATATAATGACGTTTGACAGTGGATCATATATAAATATATATATATATATATATATATATATATATATATATATATATAATGACGTTTGACAGTGGATCATATATATATATATATATAATGACGTTTGACAGTGGATCATATATATATATATATATATATATATATATATATATAATGACGTTTGACAGTGGATCATATATATATATATAATGACGTTTGACAGTGGATCATATATATATATAATGACGTTTGACAGTGGATCATATATATATATATATAATGACGTTTGACAGTGGATCATATATATATATATAATGACGTTTGACAGTGGATCATATATATATATATAATGACGTTTGACAGTGGATCATATATATATATATATATATAATGACGTTTGACAGTGGATCATATATATATATAATAATGACGTTTGACAGTGGATCATATATATATATATATATAATGACGTTTGACAATGGATCATATATATATATATATAATGACGTTTGACAGTGGATCATATATATATAATATAATGAAGTTTGACAATGGATCATATATATATATATATAATGACGTTTGACAGTGGATCATATATATATATATATAATGACGTTTGACAATGGATCATATATATATATATAATGACGTTTGACAGTGGATCATATATAAATAATATATATATATATATATATATATATATATATATATATATATATATATATATATATTATATATATAATGACGTTTGACAGTGGATCATATATATATATATATAATGACGTTTGACAGTGGATCATATATATATATATATATATATATATATAATATATATATATATATATATATATATATATATATATATAATGACGTTTGACAGTGGATCATATATATATATATAATGACGTTTGACAGTGGATCATATATATATAATGACGTTTGACAGTGGATCATATATATATATATAATGACGTTTGACAGTGGATCATATATATATATATAATGACGTTTGACAGTGGATCATATATATATATATATAATGACGTTTGACAGTGGATCATATATATATATATATATAATGACGTTTGACAGTGGATCATATATATATATATATAATGACGTTTGACAGTGGATCATATATATATATATAATGACGTTTGACAGTGGATCATATTTATATATATATAATGACGTTTGACAGTGGATCATATATATATATATAATGACGTTTGACAGTGGATCATATTTATATATATATAATGAAGTTTGGCAGTGGATCATATATATATATATATAATGACGTTTGACAGTGGATCATATATATATATATATATATAATGACGTTTGACAGTGGATCATATTCGTTTTATTCACAATTTTGATTTCGTACGGGGAGGGTGTAGCTAGCTAAAACGGAAGTGCGTACCCTCCTCGAGCACTTTTCCTCGCTTCCCTGGTGGAAGTTCGTATGTTTTAGGAATGTGATTTGTACATAGATTGATATGTTTGTGGTTGATCTGCAAACTGTAAAGACTTGTAGTAATTTGTTTTATTCACCTTAAACATTCACTAAATCATTCCAATAAAAGATAACGAATTGCAACACAACATTGTGACTTTGTAATAATAAATGCGTACATAATTTGCCATCGCGTTAATTCAGACAATTTAACTAGAAAACAGACTGCTAGATCTCAAATGATGGGAAGTTAATAACCCAAAATGCCAAAAACCAAATATAAATTTTAATAATGTTTCTGAAATTTGTGATAAATAATATAATTTTACACATGTTAATATTGATATATTCCACTAACTTTAAGAAAATCGTTTTGCATCGGAGAATAATTAGGGTAGAATGAACATATAAAATTCTTTAAAAATGTAATCCACTAAATATGTTTATTCAATTGCCGTTAATAACTTTAAACAAATGTAAATAAGACACTTGCTTTTTCGAATTTATGGCGCCCTCTCTATTTAAATCATGTAACTGAAGATATGACGAAGATTTAGTAAACAATAATTATGTTTTTGAAACATTGAAACGCAATTTGAAATTGATAATTGCTATTATAAACAAAAGTCATTCAAAAGTGAATCGTTACTAAATACTAGAATTTTTATGTTTAAATAAGATCATTTATTATTTAGAAGAAATATTCTCTACCGATCACTTTGTTTTGTCGTAATGATATTCTGTTTACACGGATATGGCATAACAAATATTCTCTACCGATCACTTTGTTTTGTCGTAATGATGTTCTGTTTACACGGATATGGCATAACAAATATTCTCTACAAATCACTTTGTTTTGTCGTAATGATATTTTGTTTACACGGATATGGCATAACAAATATTCTCTACAAATCACTTTGATTTGTCGTAATGATATTCTGTTTACACGGATATGGCATAACAAATATTCTCTACAAATCACTTTGTTTTGTCGTAATGATATTCTGTTTACACGGATATGGCATAACATATAATCTCTACAAATCACTTTGTTTTGTCGTAATGATATTTTGTTTACACGGATATGGCATAACAAATATTCTCTACAAATCACTTTGATTTGTCGTAATGATATTTTGTTTACACGGATATGGCATAACAAATATTCTCTACAGATCACTTTGATTTGTCGTAATGATATTCTGTTTACACGGATATGGCATAACAAATATTCTCTACAAATCACTTTGTTTTGTCGTAATGATATTTTGTTTACACGGATATGGCATAACAAATATTCTCTACAAATCACTTTGATTTGTCGTAATGATATTTTGTTTACACGGATATGGCATAACAAATATTCTCTACAAATCACCTTGTTTTGTCGTAATGATATTTTGTTTACACGGATATGGCATAACAAATATTCTCTACAAATCACTTTGTTTTGTCGTAATGATATTTTGTTTACACGGATATGGCATAACACATATTCTCTACAAATCACTTTGTTTTGTCGTAATGATATTTTGTTTACACGGATATGGCATAACAAATATTCTCTACAAATCACTTTGATTTGTCGTAATGATATTTTGTTACACGGATATGGCATAACAAATATTCTCTACAAATCACTTTGATTTGTCGTAATGATATTTTGATTACACGGATATGGCATAACAAATATTCTCTACAAATCACTTTGATTTGTCGTAATGATATTTTGTTTAGACGGATATGGCATAACAAATATTCTCTACAAATCACTTTGTTTTGTCGTAATGATATTCTGTTTACACCGATATGGCATAACAAATATTCTCTACAAATCACTTTGATTTGTCGTAATGATATTCTGTTTACACGGATATGGCATAACAAATATTCTCTACAAATCACTTTGATTTGTCGTAATGATATTCTGTTTACACGGATATGGCATAACAAATATTCTCTACAAATCACTTTGATTTGTCGTAATGATATTCTGTTTACACGGATATGGCATAACAAATATTCTCTAGAAATCACTTTGATTTGTCGCAATGATATTCTGTTTACACGGATATGGCATAACAAATATTCTCTACAAATCACTTTGATTTGTCATAATGATATTTTGTTTACACGGATATGGCATAACAAATATTCTCTACAAATCACTTTGTTTTGTCGTAATGAAATTCTGTTTACACGGATATGGCATAACAAATATTCTCTACAAATCGCTTTGTTTTGTCGTAATGATATTTTGTTTACACGGATATGGCATAACAAATATTCTCTACAAATCACTTTGTTTTGTCGTAATGATATTTTGTTTACACGGATATGGCATAACAAATATTCTCTACAAATCACTTTGTTTTGTCGTAATGATATTCTGTTTACACGGATATGGCATAACAAATATTCTCTACAAATCACTTTGTTTTGTCGTAATGAAATTCTGTTTACACGGATATGGCATAACAAATATTCTCTACAAATCACTTTGTTTTGTCGTAATGATATTCTGTTTACACGGATATGGCATAACAAATATTCTCTACAAATCACTTTGTTTTGTCGTAATGAAATTCTGTTTACACGGATATGGCATAACAAATATTCTCTACAAATCACTTTGTTTTGTCGTAATGATATTCTGTTTACACGGATATGGCATAACAAATATTCTCTACAAATCACTTTGTTTTGTCGTAATGATATTCTGTTTACACGGATATGGCATAACAAATATTCTCTACAAATCACTTTGATTTGTCGTAATGATATTTTGCTTACACGGATATGGCATAACAAATATTCTCTAACAATCACTTTGTTTTGTCGTAATGAAATTCTGTTTACAAGGATATGGCATAACAAATATTCTCTACAAATCACTTTGTTTTGTCGTAATGATATTCTGTTTACACGGATATGGCATAACAAATATTCTCTACAAATCACTTTGTTTTGTCGTAATGATATTCTGTTTACACGGATATGGCATAACAAATATTCTCTACAAATCACTTTGTTTTGTCGTAATGATATTTTGTTTACACGGATATGGCATAACAAATATTCTCTACAAATCACTTTGATTTGTCGTAATGATATTTTGTTTACACGGATATGGCATAACAAATATTTTCTAACAATCACTTTGTTTTGTCGTAATGATATTCTGTTTACACGGATATGGCATAACAAATATTCTCTAACAATCACTTTGTTTTGTTGTAATGAAATTCTGTTTACACGGATATGGCATAACAAATATTCTCTACAAATCACTTTGATTTGTCGTAATGATATTTTGTTTACACGGATATGGCATAACAAATATTCTCTACAAATCACTTTGATTTGTCGTAATGATATTTTGTTTATAGGGATATGGCATAACAAATATTCTCTACAAATCACTTTGTTTTGTCGTAATGATATTCTGTTTACACGGATATGGCATAACAAATATTCTCTACAAATCACTTTGATTTGTCGTAATGATATTTTGTTTATAGGGATATGGCATAACAAATATTCTCTACAAATCACTTTGATTTGTCGTAATGATATTTTGTTTACACGGATATGACATAACAAATATTCTCTACAAATCATTTTGTTTTGTCGTAATGATATTTTGTTTACACGGATATGGCATAACAAATATTCTCTACAAATCACTTTGATTTGTCGTAATGATATTTTGTTTACACGGATATGGCATAACAAATATTCTCTAACAATCACTTTGTTTTGTCGTAATGAAATTCTGTTTACACGGATATGGCATAACAAATATTCTCTACAGATCACTTTGATTTGTCGTAATGATATTTTGATTACACGGATATGGCATAACAAATATTCTCTACAAATCACTTTGATTTGTCGTAATGATATTTTGTTTATAGGGATATGGCATAACAAATATTCTCTACAAATCACTTTGATTTGTCGTAATGATATTTTGTTTACACGGATATGACATAACAAATATTCTCTACAAATCATTTTGTTTTGTCGTAATGATATTTTGTTTACACGGATATGGCATAACAAATATTCTCTACAAATCACTTTGATTTGTCGTAATGATATTTTGTTTACACGGATATGGCATAACAAATATTCTCTACAAATCACTTTGTTTTGTCGTAATGAAATTCTGTTTACACGGATATGGCATAACAAATATTCTCTACAAATCACTTTGTTTTGTCGTAATGATATTTTGTTTACACGGATATGGCATAACAAATATTCTCTACAAATCACTTTGATTTGTCGTAATGATATTTTGTTTACACGGATATGGCATAACAAATATTCTCTACAAATCACTTTGATTTGTCGTAATGATATTCTGTTTACACGGATATGGCATAACAAATATTCTCTACAAATCACTTTGATTTGTCGTAAAGGTATTATGTTTACAAGGATATGGCATAACAAATATTCTCTACAAATCACTTTGATTTGTCGTAAAGGTATTATGTTTACAAGGATATGGCATAACAAATATTCTCTACAAATCACTTTGATTTGTCGTAAAGATATTCTGTTTACACGGATATGGCATAACAAATATTCTCTACAAATCACTTTGATTTGTCGTAAAGATATTCTGTTTACACGGATATGGCATAACAAATATTCTCTACAAATCACTTTGATTTGTCGTAAAGATATTCTGTTTACACGGATATGGCATAACAAATATTCTCTACAAATCACTTTGATTTGTCGTAAAGGTATTATGTTTACACGGATATGGCATAACAAATATTCTCTACAAATCACTTTGATTTGTCGTAAAGGTATTATGTTTACAAGGATATGGCATAACAAATGTTTCAATATTCAAAAGAAATAATTAATTTAAAAGCAAAAATATTAAAAAAATATTTTTTAATTTATTTTGTTCAAAACTGACAAATATGTATGGGACGTTTTTCTATAAATATCCATAAAGTAATATGACATGTTCAAAACTTACCAATTTATGTGTAGTTTGCGTAGACTGGGTCATGATTTTATGTATGGTAAGTAAGACTGGGTCATGTTTTATGTATGCTTAGTAAGACTGGGTCATGTTTTTATGTATGCTTAGTAAGACTGGGTCATGTTTTATGTATGCTAAGTAAGACTGGGTCATGTTTTTATGTATGCTTAGTAAGACTGGGTCATGTTTTTATGTATGCAAGTAAGACTGGGTCATGTTTTTATGTATGCTAAGTAAGACTGGGTCATGTTTTATGTATGCTAAGTAAGACTGGGTCATGTTTTTATGTATGCTAAGTAAGACTGGGTCATGATTTTATGTATGCTAAGTAAGACTGGGTCATGGTTTTATGTATGCCAAGTAAGACTGGGTCATGTTTTTATGTATGCTAAGTAAGACTGGGTCATGTTTTTTGTATGCTAAGTAAGACTGGGTCATGTTTTTATGTATGCTAAGTAAGACTGGGTCATGTTTTTATGTATGCTAAGTAAGACTGGGTCATGTTTTTATGTATGCTAAGTAAGACTGGGTCATGTTTTTATGTATGCTAAGTAAGACTGGGTCATGTTTTTATGTATGCTAAGTAAGACTGGGTCATGATTTTATGTATGCTAAGTAAGACTGGGTCATGATTTTATGTATGCTAAGTAAGACTGGGTCATGTTTTTATGCATGCTAAGTAAGACTGGGTCATGATTTTATGTATGCTAAGTAAGACTGGGTCATGTTTGTGGACAATAGAGGGAACAAACGACATCAATTACAGGCAAAGTTAAGTCTGTTTTAAAAAAATGAAATAAATGCAAATGATACAAGCACAATACATCCAATTTAACAAGAATTAAATGGGTCCAATATTTTCATTTTTAATCCGAAAATTGTAAATTAAAATTAACTACAGTGAAATCTTAATAACATAAAAAAATAAACTATCATTAATAAGATAGACATAAATTTGATAACATTATAATCAAAATTATTTTTTATTATACGCATATTTTGAATTTGTGAAAAAGACAGAACTTTTAAATATATTAAGCAAGTTATTAATTAAAAAATATCTAAATTAAATTACCAATAAATGAATCTATCCGTTCAGTTACACCACACACAAGTCAATGTTTCCATATTTTAACACATGTTTTTTGTTTACACCTGCTGTTAGTTATATCACCTTGGTCTCATTTGTAGATTGGATTTTCTAGAGTAGTGGCACAGTAATAATGTTTCGATGTGTATACATGATTGCATAGTTTGTTTACTGTGTCATCCCTCCATGTTGTTACTTGTCCGGGCTCCATCATTGTCAAAATGATTTCACAGATTCAGCTACTCTTCAACCCATGGCCAATAGTCTTTAATTAAATCTCACAACATTAGAAAAACTTCAATGGCAGATAAACAAAACTAAAAGAATCAAGAAAGCTGCTTACAAATAAATTGTTGACGCAAGGATACTGAAAGCATAGCCTTATCAAAGGTCATCAAAAGGTTGTATAACTGCCATCATTATATTTGTGGAAAAGTATGATGTCTCTGATTCTAAAATTACAATGGATAAATTTGACATTCAATAGTTCTATGTTCAGTTCATTTTCAAGTTTTATTACACAAATAGCACGTGTAACTAGCTAAACTAGAGGTGTGTACCCTTCCTGAGCACCCGGCATCACTTCCTTGGTGGAGGCTCACTGTATCCTTCCTGAGCACCCGGCATCACTTCCTTGGTGGGGGCTCACTGTACCCTTCCTGAGCACCCGGCATCACTTCCTTGGTGGGGGCTCACTGTACCCTTCCTGAGCACCCGGCATCACTTCCTTGGTGGAGGCTCACTGTATCCTTCCTGAGCACCCGGCCTCACTTCCTTGGAGGGGGCTCACTGTACCCTTCCTGATCACCAGGCCTCACTTCCTTGGAGGGGGCTCACTGTACCCTTCCTGATCACCTGGCCTCACTACCTTGGAGGGGGCTCACTGTACCCTTCCTGATCACCTGGCCTCACTTCCTTGGAGGGGGCTCACTGTACCCTTCCTGATCACCTGGACTCATTTCCTTGGAGGGGGCTCACTGTACCCTTCCTGATCACCTGGCCTCACTACCTTGGAGGGGGCTCACTGTACCCTTCCTGATCACCTGGCCTCACTTCCTTGGAGGGGGCTCACTGTACCCTTCCTGATCACCTGGCCTCACTTCCTTGGAGGGGGCTCACTGTACCCTTCCTGATCACCTGGCCTCACTTCCTTGGAGGGGGCTCACTGTACCCTTCCTGAGCACCCGGCATCACTTCCTTGGAGGGGGCTCACTGTACCCTTCCTGAGCACCCGGCCTCACTTCCTTGCTCACGTGTTTAATCTAATTTGCAAGATAATGTTTTTTGCTTTGCTTTGGAATTGTGATTTGCACATGGATTGGTAGGTTTGTTTTTGATTTGCATTATAATTCATGTTTCTTTTTCATCATTCCGGGATGGTAAGCTATTTCACACTATAATCGTTTACATTATAAGTCCTGGGTCTGGTTCGTCCATTAAAAAACCTTCCTTATCATTCTTTCATTCATTACCCTTCCGGAGCACCCGGCCTCACTTCCTGGTGGAAGTTCACGTTTCTAACTTGACTTGTTAGTTCTAAAGTTTTTACTTTGTTTCTGCATTGTGATTTGGACATGGGTAAGTATGTTTGTTTTTTATCATTCTTCCATTCAGGTGTGTCAGTGTGTAGTAATTTGATGTGATATCATACAATTAATCACGGACGTATTAAGTTATCTGATACAATCTATGTAGATATCGTGCCGATTGTACTAGATGACCACACCTAAGTCATTAGCAGAATAACACCTCCCCCTTTATTCTGTAGCTAAATAACAATTTACATAAATGTACCAGTAGTGTGTGTGTGTGTGTGTGTGTGTGTGTGTGTGATAGAGAGAGATGGGGGGGGGGGGGTATGGGCATTTACTATTGATATAAGAATTTACGTAGGTGGTCGAAATCTCTCGAAAAATAAAATACATTTTGCATGCTACAAAACATATGTAATTGTTAGAAAAAGTATTCGATAATTAATGAAACATGTGTTGTGGTAAAATTGTAAACGTGTAGCCAAGTTTGTAGAGCACCGGACTCCAGATCAAAGGTCCGTGGGATATGATGACACTTGCACGGTGTCAGGACAATGGATCGGTGAAACAGCAATCTCTGCAACTGCTGCCTAGGTGAGCGTCACCTAAAAGACGTCCCGAGTGCAACCTCATACAATGCAGACGTACAAAGTCTCGCTAGACTTAAATGTGCCTTTGCAAGTCTAGATGTTGGTAAAGATGTCTAATATAGGGAGTAAGTGACATACCGAGATGAGTGAAGAAACTTAACAGTTTTACACCTGTGACAAAAATAGAAAACTCCTAGCTGAAGTAAGACAAGTTGTTGAGGACACATAACGATATTTATCTTACAAGTGCTATAGAGTACTAGTATATCAAATATTATCATCTCTTTAATCAGAGGCGGTGATATGATTGTAGTCCATTCAGCTGTCACAAGATGCTTCCGAAATATGACCTGTAACACATCTTAATTTACAATATTCATAAGATATACAAACACTATGGATGAATAAAACAGATAATGTTTCCGATAAGAGTGTAAATCTATATAAATGTATTACAAGATACAATAGTATCATTATGAATAACTGATTAAACATACCCAGATAAACAGAGCAGACATTTTAATATCTCTCCATAAACCAAAACATATGCAAAAGGAAATGGGCAAATAATGTATGAGTCAATGTTACAGAAAGTAGAAATTGAAAGTTCGGATATACTCTAAACTCATTTATTATCGCAGTGCCTTCCTGGATATTCTGACCCTGGGTCTGTCCTGTTTATTAATGGTGTTGTCTTTTTTAAAAACACAACGTCATCTGTGAATTTGTAATTAATTATTTTGTAAATAATAGTCAAATACACCGGATATTCAATACGTTATAAGCATAAATTCGTTATAAACAGCCTAGTTATACCTATAATTCATTGTTTGCATTTAGAGTTTAACAATACAATAACATTTTGTTTTATTATCTTTAAACTCCCCAAAGAACTACGTGTTCAATCCTTCAAAGTTTCGTCTTAGGTGGAATTAGTAAAACGCATTTTGGTCCTTTTATTTTTGTAATATCAACATCTTTGGATTTCCACAATTTTGGTTCAAACACTACAGATGAGGAATTGATTTCCGACAAGGTCGTCTATTGCTGCAAAATTTTAACAGGTTTAGTAATTACTTATACAAAGTTCTTACCCTTCCAGAGCACCCAGGCCTCACTTCTCTGATGGAAGTTCAAGTGCTTAACTAATTCTGCTAGTTTGCAAAGTTTTCTCCATTGTGATTTAAACATTGACTGGTTTGTCTTTTATTCTTGTTTATGATTTTCAAATAGAAATAATGCTTTTGAGTTCAACAATTATTTCTTATGAGATTTTTACATTTTTGCTTTCAATGGTCAAATCAATAGTGGATATATTTACTAATTTTAATTGCAGTTTGTGTTGTGTTACTGGTTGTTATGCTTACTATTGTCATATACAATTTTTGAATGTATTTTTTTCTTATTAAATTAAAGAAGGTATATGACACTACCCATGGCGATGTATTCAACTGCGATTTCCATTAACATATACATTAAAACGTGATATAGCGCTCCTTGATACCTTTTTCCACCTGATCCAGGGACCCATAATGTTTACAACTTTTAGCTATTTATTACTATTACAACTTATTTTATTAAGTGAACTGAGCCCCTAACTCCAAGTAGTTAAGCTTCATCCCTGTGACCTATCACCACAGCATATTGAAGCCTGAAAATTTATTCTTTATTATGTTTTGCTGTATAAGACTGTCCTAACACCAAACGCCTTTATAATGTAAAAATCTGTCAGAGGAAATGGTAGCGTTAAATGGAGTATTTATCATACGTATCTATCCTAAACGACCCAGTGAATCTTGGTGATACAAACACACAATGATGTCTATCTTAAACCACCCAGTGAATATTAGTGATACAAACACACAATGATGTCTATCATAAACGACCCAGTGCATTTAGTGATACAAACACACAATGATGTCTATCACAAACGGCCCAGTGAATCTTAGTGATACAAACACACAATAATGTCTATCATAAACGATCTAGTGAATCTTAGTGATACAAACACACAATGATGTCTATTATAAACCACCCAGTGAAAATTAGTGATACAAACACACAATGATGTCTATCATAAACTACTCAGTGAATCTTAGTGATACAAACACACAATAATGTCTATCATAAACGACCAAGTGAATTTAGTGATACAAACACACAATGATGTCTATCATAAACCACCCAGTGAATCTTAGTTATATAAACACACAATGATGTCTATCATAAACCACCCAGTGAATCTTAGTTATATAAACACACAATGATGTCTATCATAAACCACCCAGTGAATCTTAGTTATACAAACACACAATGATGTCTATCATAAACGATCTAGGGAATCTTAGTGATACAAACACACAATGATGTCTATCATAAACGACCAAGTGAATTTAGTGATACAAACACACAATGATGTCTATCATAAACCACCCAGTGAATCTTAGTTATACAAACACACAATGATGTCTATCATAAACGATCAGTGAATCTTAGTGATACAAACACACAATGATGTCTATCATTAACCACCCAGTGAATCTTAGTGATACAAACACACAATGATGTCTATCATAAACCACCCAGTGAATCTTATGACTTGTGATAACACAGAGATGTCATCTTGTGTAATACTGGTTAGTGATGACACATGGATGACATCTCGTATAATACTGGTTAGTATTGACACAGGGATGGCATCCCTTGTTATACTGATTAGTGATAATACAGGGATGACATCTCGTATAATACTGGTCAGTGATGACACAGGGATGACATCTCATGTAATACTGATTATTGATGACACAGGGATGACACCTCGTGTTATACTGATTAGTGATGACACAGGGATGGCCATTCGTGGAATACTTGTTAGTTATGACACAGAGATGACATCTCGTGTAATACAGGTTAGTGATGGCACAGGGATGACATCTGGTGTTATACTGGTTAGTGATGACACAGGGATGCCATCTCGTGTTATACTGATTATTGATGACACAGGGAAGACATCTTGTGAAATACTGATTAGTAATGACACAGGGATGACATCTCTTGAAATACTGGTTAGTGATGACACAGGAATGACATCTCATGTAATATTGGTTAGTGATGACACAGGTATGACATCTCGTGTTATACTGGTTAATGATGACACATGTATGACATCTCGTGTAATACTGGTTAATGATGACACAGGTATGACATCTCGTGTTATACTGGTTAATGATGACACATGTATGACATCTCGTGTAATACTGGTTAATGATGACACAGGGATGACATCTCGTGAAATACTGATTATTTATGACACAGGTATGACATCTCGTGTAATACTGATTAATGATGACACATGTATGACATCTCGTGAAATACTGATTATTGATGACACAGGTATGACATCTCGTGTTATACTGGTTAATGATGACACAGGTATGACATCTCGTGTAATACTGGTTAATGATGACACAGGGATGACATCTCGTGAAATACTGATTATTGATGACACAGGGAAGACATCTTGTGAAATACTGATTAGTAATGACACAGGGATGACATCTCTTGTAATACTGGTTAGTGATGACACATGTATGACATCTCGTGTAATACTGGTTAATGATGACACAGGGCTGACATCTCGTGTAATACTGGTTAATGATGACACAGGTATGACATCTCGTGTAATACTGATTATTGATGACACAGGGATGACATCTCGTGAAATACTGATTATTGATGATACAGGGATGACATCTCGTGTAATACTGGTTAATGATGACACAGGGATGACATCTGTATAAACTAATAAACTAACGATTAACATGTTATAGATTACTATATATTCTGATTTTGCATACATATTCTCAAGTAAAATTCCAACATCAGTTAAATATCTCAGTCATCTTTTCAAAACTCGTAAAATTTTAATAAAGATTTTAAAAATATACATTTTAGTGATTTATTAATAAAACTAGTTAAATCAACTAATTAATTGATATTGTTTTAAGTAATAAAATCATGCGCTATCGTCCATCTGGAGAGTTTTGAATGTGACTTTGAGGAGAGAAGTGTCAGGTACAAGTGGAATGAAACACATAATAAATAAGTCGCTGATTTTCAATTCATGCATGGATTATGTGGGAGTTACAGATCAATTTTAGTATGATCAAATAGAGTTCTATTGGTAGTGTGGTGACGTTATACCTATATATATGTATAAAGATCCATCACAGTTTACGTGTATTAATGTAACAATTCAATGATTCCATGTCGAAGCTTGTAGATTATAGAATATTTTCATCACCAGGAAAAGTGTCTAAAGAACCAGAAATAAATAAGTAGTAAAAAGATTAAAATATCGCTGCTCGACCGACCAATACTTAAACTTTTGTAATGCGTATCATTCATTTATTACTGACGACGTATTTAGTGTTTATTTCATTTCACGAAGGAACCGGAGGTCGAGGGTCGTCTATAAGGACTAAAGGCTTTAAAAATGGGAAAAAATCTACATCATGGCGATTAAAATATTTAAGAAGAATATCAGAACAGTTAAATCCAGGTTTAAAGTTGCTTAGTTTAAAGGATATTAACTCAAAGAATTATTTTACAAAAGATAAGCTTGGACAGATTGTGGAAGATGATACGACAGTAAAGCATGTTCCAAGAATACGTAAGTTAAATAGCTAAATATATACTTGTTATATAAACATCCAAACTTTGATAACTCGAAATGCACGTGGCTTCCAGTTATTTACGAACTCAAGTTCTTCCAGTTGGCTCACCTCACTATAACAAATAAAAACTTTTGGATAGAAATAATAACTGTGAATCCTCCATTTTCGAGTTACCGAAGTTCTACTGTTTTTTATCTATCTGAAGAATCAAAGGTAAATGTGATTAAATTTGCTTTTAAATCTTTATTCCTTTTGGGAATTTGTAAAAATATTTATATTGCATTTCTATCAGAATTTTATTTTGTAAGTTTTAAAGTTAGATGTCACCCACTTAAAAACGATGTGCAAAATGGATAAACACAAAAGATTGCCTTTAAAGCTTTTGACGTGGTAATCACGCTTACTTACTTTATTCTACCTGAGCAGGTGATTGCTTGAATGGAACTATTTTCTTTTTATATATCTTTTCTTCAAATACGTTCATGTGAATTCTTGTCATAAAACGGTCAGATGTGGTATGCATTATGACATCTTAATGGTAAAAGACATTCGACACATTAGCTGAAAACTGAAAATAGACCTTAACGTTTTTATAATAAGATTACACGGCACGTTTACGACGAGCACAAAATCGGAAAATACCAGTCTCATTTTACTACTCTCGCTTTAATTATTTGACTTAAAAGGTTTCCTTATCACGATTCCGTGGGATATATCACCCAGTTTAATTACCATATTGGATAAACCTTAAAACCTTAAAGCTAATTGGTAGATTATTGATGAATTAATATAGGAGGAAAGAGATTTTGTAATAATGAAACAACACTCCGAAACAAAACAACACAGAAATTTGAATTCAATTTTTACTTCCTCTTAATAGAGAATTAAGATAAAATACATAAACCGTTTCTAAGTTTAATAAAGATGGCGTTATCAGCATTACTAACTCAGCAAATATACTTAAAAGAACTAAAAATCGCGACTCGTACACTATCTTAGACGCCAGAACCAAATGTTCCTGAAGAAGGTTTTCCTGTATGCCGCATACGCTACTCTGAACACGAAACAAAATAATAAAAAAACCACATCGAGACCATTTGAATTTTTATAAAAAAAACTCTATTATTTTAAGCACTACCAATAATGTTGAAGTCCCGACTTCTGACTTTGATGGACACCGAACGTAGTCAGAAAAGTATTACAAATTGTGTGCTTCAAATACTGCTGTAGATCAAAACTATTCGTTTAACTTTGCATTAAGTGAAAACGATATTATAAAACTTGCTCAAATAGTCAATATTTCGGCTTTAAAAAGCCTTTTTCAAGACACTAGATAACTTGAATTGTATTACATCTTTCTATCCACTTCCATCTCCATTTCAGAAAAAATAATTACATTTAGTGATTTAAAATTAACTGTTTATAATTTTTTTACCATTTCTATTACGCAAAATTATAAAAATGTTCGATGAACACGTATATTTCTACTGAAAGTATCTATATTATTTTGAAATTTTTATTCACCACATACTACAGTCTTTAACAGATAAATGGTATCGTAAATGATGTACGAAATACTTTATAGATATAAAGTCAGTCTCATTACATGATTTTGGATGCGTTTGCTGTTGTTGAACAACTTCATCCATTTCTAATAGTATGTTTTCTGATTATTAGACAAAGAATAATGATTTCCTTTGTGTTGTGTCGCAATGGTAGTTCTGTGTTAACTTTAAATTTTAAAGGTATGCATTTTCTGAATTGTGTTGTTATGTTGTTTTATTATTTATCTTGTATTCATGGTTGGGTTAACAGTTGTTATATGCATGTTTTACAGTTACAACCTTTTTATATTCCATTTTAAATATGCATATTTAAAGACAACAGAATAAAAATGAATTGGGCTAATCAACACTGAACATCTGTTTATAATATAAAGAACCATGTTTATCATCAGTGGTCTTAATACGTGTTTGGGTTTGGTTGTGTTTGTTTTTTTCCGTTTGTTGTTTCGTGGTCTCGTTAGTATTGGGTATTTGTTCTATATCTTCATAATCTTAAGTATGGAGAATAGTGGATATCATGTGACCTAGTGAGATACGACTGATTCATGTGACCTAGTGAGTTTGAAATAAAAGATACGACTGATTTATGTGACCTAGTGAGTTTGAAATAAAAGATACGACTGATTCATGTGACCTAGTGAGTTTGAAATAAAAGATACGACTGATTCATGTGACCTATTGAGTTTGAAATAAAAGATACGACTGATTCATGTGACCTATTGAGTTTGAAATAAAAGATACGACTGATTCATCAAGTTCTAATTCATATTATGATTTAAAACTCAAGAATGGCACTAACAAAGGAATAAATCTGAAGCTATATGTCAAGAATGGCACCAACAAAGGACTAAATCTGAAGCTATATGTCAAGAATGGCACCAACAAAGGACTAAATCTGAAGCTATATGACAAACGTGGTGCCTTTAATTTTTCTTTTGTTAATGCAGCATTATGCATGGTTTTTTGCTAATGGTGTATATATTCCACATTTACAACGCTATGTAAGAGCAAGATGCTTACAAATAGATTGTTAACTCTGGGATAATGTAGGCCTAACTTTATCATGGACATGATCATCACAACGATTTTTATGACCTTTATCACAATATAATTGATAGTATGATACCTCTGAATCCAAAATTAACATTGAATATATGTGACGTCCCGCATTTCTTGCATTCTAAATCTTGATTTTGCACTTGACGGGGTTAGTTGTTAAGACAGGATGTGGTTGCAGAGCACTCTATCTCACTTCCATGATAGAAGTTTGTGTTTTTTACCTAATTTTGCGAGTTTTAAAAGTAATTGCTTTGCTTATGGGGTTGCGATTCGGATATGGACTGGAATGTTTATTTTGAATATGTAATTCCATGGGGTTATTAAACTTATTTTTTTCTTTTGACTTAAAGTTATCAAACTAAATAAGTAAAGATGCGAATCCATGTGCACACCACAATCCAAACGCTATATAAAAATTATGTAAACTGGCAAATTACGTTTAACACGTGAACTTTCCTGTGTGTCCCTCAGGGATGTGAACCGGGTGCTCCTAATGGGTAAGAAGTTTTTGTTTAGCTCTTTATCAAATTTGTTTACTTTTAACATTCCTTTTCTATTCAGCAATAAACCTGTTTCTCTTGGTAATGGTGTATTTGTTTTACAATAATACCCTAAATAACGCTTATTCACAGTACGAGAACTTTATGTAAGCTGCTAACCAATAAATTGTTGACGTAAGGATATTGTTAGCCTAGGCTCATCAACGCCCTCAAAAAGTTTTATCGCAATACTTTTGATAAGTGTGTTGTGTCTTTCAAAAATAACATTTGATAAATTTGACATCCCATAGTTCTATGTTTCCTTTCATTTCCAATTTTGAATACACACGTGGCGATGTAGCTAGCTTAAGAAGACACACTTACCCTTCCTGAGCACCTGAGCATCCGGCCTCACTGCCTCATTGAAGTTCACTTCATTAACCTAGTTTTGCTGCTTTTTCAACATTTTATTTTTGCTTTGGTATTGTGATTTGGACATGGATTGATGTTTGTTTTTACTTTACTTTGGGATTGTGATTTGGACATGGATTGATGTTTGTTTTTACTTTACTTTGGGATTGTGATTTGGACATGGATTGATGTTTGTTTTTACTTTACTTTGGGATTGTGATTTGGACATGGATTGGTATGTTTGTTTTTACTTTACTTTGGGATTGTGATTTGGACATGGATTGGTATGTTTGTTTTTACTTTACTTTGGGATTGTGATTTGGACATGGAAGGTATGTGTGTTTTTACTTTACTTTGGTATTGTGATTTGGACATGGATTGGTATGTTTGTTTTTACTTTACTTTGGTATTGTGATTTGGACATGGATTGATGTTTGTTTTTACTTTACTGTGGGATTGTGATTTAGACATGGATTGATGTTTGTTTTTACTTTACTGTGGGATTGTGATTTGGACATGGATTGATGTTTGTTTTTACTTTACTGTGGTATTGTGATTTGGACATGGATTGATGTTTGTTTTTACTTTACTGTGGGATTGTGATTTGGACATGGATTGATGTTTGTTTTTACTTTACTGTGGGATTGTGATTTGGACATGGATTGGTATGTTTGTTTTTACTTTACTGTGGGATTGTGATTTGGACATGGATTGATGTTTGTTTGCGGTTTTGAGTATCAGTTTTTAAAAGTCCAGAATGCGTTTGTTTCTATTCAATTCATTCAATTCACATTACAGAACAATGTGTATTCGAATTGTTGCACCATTGCTTGTTGATTTGTTTCTTTATTCTTATGAAGAGAATTTATGCAGAACCTTGTTAAATCTGGAGAGAAGACTGTCACCAAATCATTTAACTCAACATACAGATATATAGATGACGTTCTGTCTCTTAACAATCATAAATTTGGAGACTATGTAAATGTCAGCTATCCTAGTTAGCTTGAAATAAAAGACACGACTGATTCCTCAAGTTCTGTTTCATATTTAGACTTATGCCTGAATTATGACACACACGAAAGTCCACATTTGAATCTTTATGACAAACGTGATGACTTTATGCAGCAATATACCTGCTTCTACTGCTTATGGTGTATTTGTTTCCCAATTAATACGCTATGGTAGAGCTTGTTCCCACTACGGGGACTTTGTAAAACGAAGTAGGCTGCTTGCAAATAAATTGTTGACTCAGGGATATTGCAAGCCTAGGCTTATCAAGGCTCTCTAAAAGTTTTATGGCCGTCATCTCAGTATTGTATATAAGTTTGATGTCTTTGTGTCTTGGATATATTTGACGTCTCATAGTTCCATTTTCCTTTCACACAATTTTTATTACACACGTGGTGGGTGTAGCAAGCTAAACAGGAGGTGCTTACCCTTCCGGAGCACCCGGACTCACTTCCCTAGTGGAAATTCACGTGTCTAACCTAACTTTTGAGTTCCAAAGTTTTTTAATTTGCTTCTGGATTGTATTTCGGACATGGATTAGTATGTTTGTTTTTGATTATGCAAATTTCAAATTTATAACTATCTATAATGGATTCATAAACATAGAAGGCAATACGTTTGTTATGCCAGATTATTGTTATCTTAATTTTCTGCAAGTTAAAGTCTGAGAATTATCTAAAACTAAAGTATACCATAGCTAAATTCGGTAAGATTTATTTTGGTCTTTTGGATATTTGTAACCCCCTGAATTTGTTTGGTTTAAGAACACACAGCATTCATACAAAGGGTTCTGACCTCAAAGACAGCATACATACGTCATAGCGGACGCATGCATTCCATATAAAGATTTATGATATAAAACCATTCTATATATATTTAATTTCAACGACGTGGCTTTTATTTTAGAACTTTAATTTATTATATATAAAGTGCGAGTAAAAAGATTTGAAAAGGCAAACCCTTGACGTTTACAAAATTAATCAGAGAAATTAACTTATAAATAACACCCTTGATAATTTCAATATGGATTTTAGCACATTAATTATATATATTTAGCTCCAAACAAAGCAAGCTAGAATTTGACGCGCTTTATCATTGCATTAAATTAAAGACAATGTGTCAAGACAGAGGAGAACTTGTACACTTTATTGTCTAAATATATCATATGTTTAGTTTACATTAAAGATATAATTTGTATGGTATAGGTATAGGAATCTATATAACACGCCTATCTTGTGGAGGTGGTGGAATAAATTTACAAAACGTAAATCTGCATTGATTATAAAGTAAGCTCTCCAGTAAGAACATCTTTAGATAATTATTACTAAACATTTTATTCAATTTTGAAGCACTAGACGGTAGTGTTCGAAACAAAATTGTGGTTATAGGAATAAAGTTAATTTTTTTGTCATGGAAGTATAAAAGAGTTGGACCTTTTGCACACTGAAAACTTCGCGTAGCGAATTATTTTATGTGTGCAAATTGTCCAATTCTTTAATACTTCCATAAAAAAATGAAAAATTAATTTCATTACTTATAATTCAATTTTTAATTTTTTTTTCAACAACAAATCAACAATTTTAACAACAATATAGCCGTAGTAAGTAAAAAACTAGCAACGTTATTGCGTAGACATTCAAATACCTCTGTAAGTCATCTACAATGAGATGACGTCACTGAAAGTCATTTATGCAAACGTAACACGAAAATCTGACCAATCAAAATGCTTATAACAAATGAAAATTGAACTATAATCTAAATATTTTAAAATGTTAAAATGAGAAAAATTAGAACCAAAATGTATTTTACTATGTCCACATATGACAATTAAATTATTTCATTAGACATGCTAATTGTTGCATTTTGGATAGTCCATGTCCGCCGATCCTTCACTTTTTTAATGCAAGTCTTGATTTAATATAAAATTAATATTTCAACTCGCAGTTGGTAGTGTGTAGTCTAAACATAATTGATGTGCATATATAGCATATGTCTGATTCTTCGAGTTCTACTTCATATTTATACCTAAATGATGACACCTACTATATGCTAAAGGTCAAATCCGAAAGTTAAGAGTCCCCTTATATAACGTTTGTAAAACAGTCGTTTTGACAGTCTTAGCACTTAATGTTTTGTTAACTTACAAACGACTATTTTCATATACTATATGGAATGTTTTTCAAATGACATCATTGATCAAAGTTAGAGTGAACTGCAAGTGGTAAAACAAATAAAAAGCTTTAAGAGACACTCTTTAAATATTGGCTAAATGAATAGAAAATACTATTAAAGGCTATAAAAACTTATTAACATGTTATTACGAAGAAAAAATATACAATTTTTTTTCAGTTTAACAAAGCAGGCTGCTTGCAAATAAATTGTTGACAGTGATATTGCAAGCATAGGCTAATCAAGGCCCTCAAAAAGTTTTATGGCCGTCATCATAGTATTGGTGATAAGTTTGATGTATTTGTGTCCAGGATTGCTCTGGATATATTTGACGTCCTTTATTTCCATATTCCTTTCACACAATATTGATAAGCTAGTAAACCTGGAGTTGCTTAACCTTGCGGGGAACCCGGTCTCACTTCCCACATGGATCACCTGACTTGTCAGTTCAAAAGTGTTTACAATGCTCCTAGATTGTGATTCGGACATGGATTAGTATGTTTGTTTATACTTTGCTCCTAGATTGTGATTCGGACATGGATTAGTATGTTTGTTTTTTACTTTGCTCCTAGTTTGTAATTCAGACATGGATTGGTATGTTTGTTTTTGATAACAATCCATTATGTAGTGAAAATACTAAAATGTTTATAGAGTGGGAAAACATGATTTTGGTGACTGTATTTAATGATTATTTATTTTTCGTGTAACGTCCATTTCCTACTGCAAAAAGTATCATTTTTGCCAAAAAATTTAGTTGACGTAGAAAAAAGAATTTTATTTATGTTTTGGAATCGAAAACAAACATACTAATCCATGTCCTAATCACAATCCAGAAACAGGCAAAAACTTTGGAACAGACAAAGAAATCTCAAACCGCCACGTGTGTAATCAAAATTGTGTGAAAGGAACTATGAGACGTCAAATATATCCAGGGCAATCCTGGACACAGAGACATCAAACTTATCAACAATACTGTGATGACGGTCATAAAACTTTTTAAAGGGCCTTGATAAGCATAGGCTTGCATTATCACTGGGTCAACAATTTATTTACAAGCAGCCTGCTTTGTTGTACAAAGTCTCCGTAGTAGGAACAAGTTCTACCATAGCGTATTAATTATTGAAAAGGAAAGTTGACAATAGAACAATTGACGTCATCCCGTTTGGCATAAAGTTTCAAATGCAGCATTTCGTGAGTGTCAATATTGAGGCATACGTCTAAATATGAAGTAGAACTTAATGAAGCAGTCGTATCTTTTATTTCAAGCTTACCAGGGGCGGATACAGGATTTTTTGAAAGGGGGGGGGGGTTGAGAACTATCCAGGATTTTTTGAAAGGGGGGGGGGGTTGAGATCTATACAGGATTTTTAAAAGGGAGGGGCGAAAATTATATCAATGCTAGATGCGAGCGCCGAAGGCGCGAGCTTCCAGAGACGATGGGTCTAGGGCAGAGCCCCGATGGGGCCAAGAAAATTATTTTAATCAGTCGATATCTCACACTCTCTCTCTCTCTCTTTAAATTTTTCAAAGGGGGGGGGTTGCAACCCCCGCAACCCCTCCCCTAAATCCGCCACTGCTTACTAGGGTAGATGACATTCACATAATTTCAAAATGTAGGAATGTTAATAGATCGTCATCGATATAACTCCATATCTCTATGGAGCTTTTGCTTCTCTCCTCTCCAGATTTAAGAACTGGGCATGCAATGATGCGGCTTTAACGTCTACGGTTTACTTCCACTGAAAAAAATAATGACGTGGATTTTCTGATATGTGACGATCGATTGCAAATAAAGCAAAGTGTACACAACATCAATCAATATTAAGTCTGTATGAAACGAATAAAATAGAATCAATGGTTATAATTAAATTTTCAGATTAGCGAGGACATTTAAATACAGTATTCACAAATATAATGTTTTTATCAAGACAATACTAAAACCTAAATGGTACGCACGAATCCACTGCGTTCTTAACGAAGGACAAGGAGTTGTTACGTCGTTAACTATCGTTACTTTTAAAGACATGTTCTATTCCATCCAATGGAATATCTATATATATTATAAAATTGTACCTTTATCTAGTCTTATTAATTTTATCATTATTTATATTGTATACTCGTATTATGGCGATAGTCATAGGTCGTTCACTTCTGATGTCCATGTTTATACCCGTGTATTGTAATATTGAGGCCATTCGTATTATGGCGATAGTCATAGGTCGTTCACTTCTGATGTCGATACCCGTGTATTGTAATATTGAGGCGTTTCGTATTATGGCGATAGTCATAGGTCGTTCACTTCTGATGTCGATGTTTATACCCGTGTATTGTAATATTGAGGCGTTTCGTATTATGGCGATAGTCATAGGTCGTTCACTTCTGATGTCGATACCCGTGTATTGTAATATTGAGGCGTTTCGTATTATGGCGATAGTCATAGGTCGTTCACTTCTGATGTCGATACCCGTGTATTGTAATATTGAGGCGTTTCGTATTATGGCGATAGTCATAGGTCGTTCACTTCTGATGTCGATACCCGTGTATTGTAATATTGAGGCGTTTCGTATTATGGCGATAGTCATAGGTCGTTCACTTCTGATGTCGATACCCGTGTATTGTAATATTGAGGCGTTTCGTATTATGGCGATAGTCATAGGTCGTTCACTTCTGATGTCGATACCCGTGTATTGTAATATTGAGGCGTTTCGTATTATGGCGATAGTCATAGGTCGTTCACTTCTGATGTCGATACCCGTGTATTGTAATATTGAGGCGTTTCGTATTATGGCGATAGTCATAGGTCGTTCACTTCTGATGTCGATACCCGTGTATTGTAATATTGAGGCGTTTCGTATTATGGCGATAGTCATAGGTCGTTCACTTCTGATGTCGATACCCGTGTATTGTAATATTGAGGCGTTTCGTATTATGGCGATAGTCATAGGTCGTTCACTTCTGATGTCGATACCCGTGTATTGTAATATTGAGGCGTTTCGTATTATGGCGATAGTCATAGGTCGTTCACTTCTGATGTCGATACCCGTGTATTGTAATATTGAGGCGTTTCGTATTATGGCGATAGTCATAGGTCGTTCACTTCTGATGTCGATGTTTATACCCGTGTATTGTAATATTGAGGCGTTTCGTATTATGGCGATAGTCATAGGTCGTTCACTTTTGATGTCGATGTTTATACCCGTGTAATGTAATATTGAGGCGTTTCGTATTATGGCGATAGTCATAGGTCGTTCACTTCTGATGTCGATACCCGTGTATTGTAATATTGAGGCGTTTCGTATTATGGCGATAGACATAGGTCGTTCACTTTTGATGTCGATGTTTATACCCGTGTAATGTAATATTGAGGCGTTTCGTATTATGGCGATAGTCATAGGTCGTTCACTTCTGATGTCGATGTTTATACCCGTGTAATGTAATATTGAGGCGTTTCGTATTATGGCGATAGTCATAGGTCGTTCACTTCTGATGTCGATACCCGTGTATTGTAATATTGAGGCGTTTCGTATTATGGCGATAGTCATAGGTCGTTCACTTCTGATGTCGATACCCGTGTATTGTAATATTGAGGCGTTTCGTATTATGGCGATAGTCATAGGTCGTTCACTTCTGATGTCGATGTTTATACCCGTGTAATGTAATATTGAGGCGTTTCGTATTATGGCGATAGTCATAGGTCGTTCACTTCTGATGTCGATACCCGTGTATTGTAATATTGAGGCGTTTCGTATTATGGCGATAGTCATAGGTCGTTCACTTCTGATGTCGATGTTTATACCCGTGTATTGTAATATTGAGGCGTTTCGTATTATGGCGATAGTCATAGGTCGTTCACTTCTGATGTCCATGTTTATACCCGTGTATTGTAATATTGAGGCGTTTCGTATTATGGCGATAGTCATAGGTCATTCACTTCTGATGTCGATACCCGTGTATTGTAATATTGAGGCGTTTCGTATTATGGCGATAGTCATAGGTCGTTCACTTCTGATGTCCATGTTTATACCCGTGTAATGTAATATTGAGGCGTTTCGTATTATGGCGATAGTCATAGGTCGTTCACTTCTGATGTCGATACCCGTGTATTGTAATATTGAGGCGTTTCGTATTATGGCGATAGTCATAGGTCGTTCACTTCTGATGTCCATGTTTATACCCGTGTAATGTAATATTGAGGCGTTTCGTATTATGGCGATAGTCATAGGTCGTTCACTTTTGATGTCGATACCCGTGTATTGTAATATTAAGGCGTTTCCAGATAAAGGGTGAGAAGGTGTAAATGTATATTCTCTTATTACACGATCGCATTGTATTACCAAACATCATTTCGCTGTCTACTTGACCTTAATCAGTATGTATAGAGAACACACGTTTTTATATACAACAAGGGAAACAGTTATTTTAATTATATATTCGGATGTAGAGCCAATTGGAAAGGGTTAAAGGCTTTTAGGAAAATATTAACCTAAAATTACTTGCTTTTGTTGACAGACATGATGCCTTCTTTTTTCAACTTTCCTTTTCTACGTAGCAATATACCTGCTTCTCCTGCTTATGATGTATTTGTTTCCCAGTTAAAGATGCTGTAGTAGAGCTTGTTGCCACTACGATGACTTCTATCGACGAAGCTGGCTGCTTAAAAATAAATTGTTAACAAAGGGGTATTGCAAGCCTAGGCTTATCAAGACCCTGAAAAAGTTTTATGGCCGTCATCACAAAAATGTTTAAAAGTTATTCAAGCCTAGGCTTATCACGACCCACAAAAAGCTTTAAGACTGTATTGTTGATAAGTTTGACGTTTCTGTGACCAGGATTGCCCTGAATATATTTGACGTCCCATAGTTCTATGTTCTTTTTACACAATTTTGATCAAACGCGTGGCGCCTCCCGGGTGTAGCTTGCTAAACAGGAGGTGCTTACCCTTCCGGAGCACCCGGCCTCACTACCCTTGTTGAAGTTCACGTTTGTAAACTTGTAACTTCCAAAGTTTTTACTTTGCTCCTGGATTGTGATTCGGAAATGGATTAGTATCTATGTTTCTTTTAAATGTTTTGTACTTAAAGCGAATCCTAATGCTACCCATGAATTTGTGGACCCCTTTATGAATATTCCTAATGAAATATTAAGCGAGCAGGTCAATGTTGTTCTACTTTCAAATTACAAATGACCTATACCGAGTCTACGGCATGAATAACGAACGAACTAAATAACATATACGTAGAAAAACACGATGACTAACTGAAATATATATAAGGAGATTCACAAGGTAAATGCAAGCAATCAATTGGCGGGCCCAGAGAGAATGTTCCGGCGTCGGGACCCAACATTTATTTCTGCTCATGATATTATTTATGTATGTTCCACTTGCTCAAATTGTAGGATTCTATGCTACATCTTAAGAATTATCTGAGGGGCATGCCCAGATCCCCTAATTCGCTGTCATTGGTCTGCCACAGTTATCTAACATGGCCTGCCTTCCTCTTCATACTAAGCGAACAGCATACTGCTGTAAAACAAGCATGCCCATGGCTACTTCGTTTATTTAATGTACTCAATCGCTGTTTGTCATGCATTGGATAGCGAACTACTGTGACGATTTATTAGTACCCTGTCGGTACAACCGGGGGAATGATAGTGTTTGTCGTTGTCTGTCTGTCTGTCCGGATAACTTGTATCCGCAACTCCTCCTAAACTAATGAAGGGATTTGATTTAAACTAAGCAAAAATGATTAGTAGACAGTGCTGTAATGCATATTCAAGGATGATTGTCGTTGATTGGTCATGTTACCAGATTCTGCATTCTGATTGGTTGTGTTGATTCTAGTGGATCAGGTCAGGAAATAGAAAACAAGAAATACTTTAATTTTGGCTTAATATTGACATACGTATAGTTGTGTACACATACAGCTTTTAATTGCACTACTTTTCCATTCTTTGATATTTGAATTTCTCATAGAAATCATTTAAAATAAAGTATCCATATACAATACCGTCAAAACAAGTTACATCAATTTTTTGGTAGGTATTAATGCAAATTTTTTCTTGATTATCAATATATTAGATTTAGCAAACTCTCAATTTCATTTTGTTTGTTTGGAACGCACGCCCTGCATTTAACTATATATATATGTTACATATAAACGAATTGTACACAACGGTGAAACACATTATATTTTAGAAAATATTTTAAAATTACCTCACACAAAGGTTAAACTTTATCGACATATTTGGAACTATATATATATGCACTCTAATAATTTGACTTAGGATATATTATTAAATGAATGTTTGCCTTATACTATGTTTAAACTTTTATTTGACAGGCCAGCATACCCAACATTGAACATTATTTACATGTTTGGTCTTTTCATTTCCAACTTTTAACGGCAGGGGACATGTATTGCTTGCAATACTGACTTTAAGCTTGTTCATTCATAAAAACATTTATTTCCACAGATGTTATCTCAACAGCCTAATTGTATCAATAAACAAATAATTAGTAAAATATACCTCTGATGAAAAAGTTTCTGGTGTCTATTTCAAGTCTTCTGATTCAAGCCATGCTAGAAGTAATCAACATTTACTAGTAGTTTATCTACGTATAAACCTATGGAATATATCGCCGAATTATACATAGATCGTTTATTATTCGACGATATTTCACGGGTAGATGTTGATTATTTCTTAAGAAGTTCAAAATAGACGATTAACTTTCCAGTGATTACGGTGGGATCATTGCTGGACTGATCATTTACTTTTTAGTATTACCTTCCAATTATCTTGCTGTATTTTATGACATGGACGATTTAAAACTCGTTAACATGGTAACTAAGGAGATACCGCTTAATTACATGTATACGTCTATAAATAGAATCTAAATCTGATAAATACAAAATTAATTAGAAATAACATCTTACGTCTGGTGGCAATATAAAGCTATTTTGTAGGTCTGGTGGCAATATAAAGCTACATTGTACGTCTGGTGGCAATATAAAGCTATGTTGTATGTCTGGTGGCAATATAATGCTATGCTGTGCGTCTGGTGGCAGTATGAAGCTATGCTATACGTCTGATGGCAGTATAAAGCTATGCTGTACGTCTGGTGGCAGTATAAAGCTATGTTGTATGTCTGGTGGCAATATAATGCTATGCTACGTCAGGTGGCAGTATAAAGCTATGCTGTACGTCTGGTGGCAATATAAAGCTATGTTGTACGTCTGGTGGCAATATAAATCTATGGTGTATGTCTGGTGGCAATATAAAGCTATGTTGTATGTCTGGTGGCAATATAAAGCTACGTTGTATGTCTGGTGGCAATATAAAGCTATGTTGTACGTCTGGTGGCAATATAAAGCTATGATGTATATCTGGTGGCAATATAAAGCTATGTTATACGTCTGGTGGCAATATAAAGCTACGTTGTATGTCTGGTGGCAATATAAAGCTATGTTGTACGTCTGGTGGCAATATAAAGCTATGATGTACGTCTGGTGGCAATATAAAGCTATGTTGTACGTCTGGTGGCAATATAAAGCTACGTTGTATGTCTGGTGGCAATATAAAGCTATGTTGTACATCTGGTGGCAATATAAAGCTATGATGTACGTCTGGTGGCAATATAAAGCTATGCTGTACCTCTGGTGGCAATATAAAGCTATGTTACGTCTGGTGGCAATATAAATCTATGTTGTATGTCTAGTGGCAATATAAAGCTATAATGTACGTCTGGTGACAATATAAAGCTATGTTGTACGTCTGGTGGCAATATAAATCTATGTTGTACGTCTGGTGGCAATATAAATCTATGTTGTATGTCTAGTGGCAATATAAAGCTATAATGTACGTCTGGTGACAATATAAAGCTATGTTGTACGTCTGGTGGCAATATAAATCTATGTTGTATGTCTAGTGGCAATATAAAGCTATAATGTACGTCTGGTGACAATATAAAGCTATGTTGTACGTCTGGTGGCAATATAAAGCTATGATGTACGTCTGGTGGCAATATAAAGCTATGCTGTACCTCTGTTGGCAATATAAAGCTATGTTGTACGTCTGGTGGCAATATAAATCTAAGTTGTATGTCTAGTGGCAATATAAAGCTATAATGTACGTCTGGTGACAATATAAAGCTATGTTGTACGTCTGGTGGCAATATAAATCTATGTTGTACGTCTGGTGGCAATATAAATCTATGTTGTATGTCTAGTGGCAATATAAAGCTATAATGTACGTCTGGTGACAATATAAAGCTATGCTGTACCTCTGGTGGCAATATAAAGCTATCTTGTACGTCTGGTGGCAATATAAATCTATGGCGTATGTCTGGTGGCAATATAAAGCTATGTTGTATGTCTGGTGGCAATATAAAGCTACGTTGTATGCCTGGTGGCAATATAAAGCTACGTTGTATGTCTGGTGGCAATATAAAGCTATGTTATACGTCTGGTGGCAATATAAAGCTACGTTGTATGTCTGGTGGCAATATAAAGCTATGTTGTACGTCTGGTGGCAATATAAAGCTATGATGTACGTCTGGTGGCAATATAAAGCTATGTTGTACGTCTGGTGGCAATATAAAGCTACGTTGTATGTCTGGTGGCAATATAAAGCTATGTTGTACATCTGGTGGCAATATAAAGCTATGATGTACGTCTGGTGGCAATATAAAGCTATGCTGTACCTCTGGTGGCAATATAAAGCTATGTTGTACGTCTGGTGGCAATATAAATCTATGTTGTATGTCTAGTGGCAATATAAAGCTATAATGTACGTCTGGTGACAATATAAAGCTATGTTGTACGTCTGGTGGCAATATAAATCTATGTTGTACGTCTGGTGGCAATATAAATCTATGTTGTATGTCTAGTGGCAATATAAAGCTATAATGTACGTCTGGTGACAATATAAAGCTATGTTGTACGTCTGGTGGCAATATAAATCTATGTTGTATGTCTAGTGGCAATATAAAGCTATAATGTACGTCTGGTGACAACATAAAGCTATGTTGTACGTCTGGTGGCAATATAAAGCTATGATGTACGTCTGGTGGCAATATAAAGCTATGCTGTACCTCTGTTGGCAATATAAAGCTATGTTGTACGTCTGGTGGCAATATAAATCTAAGTTGTATGTCTAGTGGCAATATAAAGCTATAATGTACGTCTGGTGACAATATAAAGCTATGTTGTACGTCTGGTGGCAATATAAATCTATGTTGTACGTCTGGTGGCAATATAAATCTATGTTGTATGTCTAGTGGCAATATAAAGCTATAATGTACGTCTGGTGACAATATAAAGCTATGCTGTACCTCTGGTGGCAATATAAAGCTATCTTGTACGTCTGGTGGCAATATAAATCTATGGTGTATGTCTGGTGGCAATATAAAGCTATGTTGTATGTCTGGTGGCAATATAAAGCTACGTTGTATGCCTGGTGGCAATATAAAGCTACGTTGTATGTCTGGTGGCAATATAAAGCTATGTTGTATGTCTGGTGGCAATATAAAGCTACGTTGTATGTCTGGTGGCAATATAAAGCTATGTTGTACGTCTGGTGGCAATATAAAGCTATGATGTACGTCTGGTGGCAATATAAAGCTATGTTATACGTCTGGTGGCAATATAAAGCTACGTTGTATGTCTGGTGGCAATATAAAGCTATGTTGTACGTCTGGTGGCAATATAAAGCTATGATGTACGTCTGGTGGCAATATAAAGCTATGTTGTACGTCTGGTGGCAATATAAAGCTACGTTGTATGTCTGGTGGCAATATAAAGCTATGTTGTACGTCTGGTGGCAATATAAAGCTATAATGTACGTCTAGTGGCAATATAAAGCTATAATGTACGTCTGGTGACAATATAAAGCTATGCTGTACTTCTGGTGACAATATAAAGCTATGTTGTACGTCTGGTGGCAATATAAAGCTATAATGTACGTCTAGTGGCAATATAAAGCTGTAATGTACGTCTGGTGACAATATAAAGCTATGCTGTACCTCTGGTGACAATATAAAGCTATGCTGTACCTCTGGTGGCAATATAAATCTATGTTGTATGTCTAGTGGCAATATAAAGATATGTTGTATGTCTAGTGGCAATATAAAGATATGTTGTACGTCTGGTGGCAATATAAATCTATGTTGCAGAAAATAAGATAGTAATGAAACCTTAGAGTATGTGCATTTTGTGAGATACACTTGATAGGAGCAGAATCTTTGATAACGATCTGTTTTATATGTTAATATTTTCTGTAACATCTTGCTGATTTGCTGGTAATTATTTGACCTCATCGTTGTATATTGATAAAAATAAAAACATCTTACGAATTCTTTTATCATCGTTTAATCTGAAAATACTGTTTTAATATATAAACTTGGAAACAATTCAGAATGAATCACATTTGGCGAGGTGCTACTTAACCGAGTAAAGTATACACAAACAACTTCCTGTGACATCCAAGATGTCTGATGTTGCTGTTAACAGAAAAACTGATGAGTTTCTGATACAGCTTTGTATATCAACTCAATGAGTATTGTATGAATAGGGAGTAAATATATACTAATTGGACGTAAATAACATTTTGCATCGGTTCGTGAATAGCAGTCTTTGTAAATTATGAAGCCAATTTAAAAAAAATCTTCTTTGTAACTACTGGACCATTTGGAGATTAATATTGATTACAGTTTAGAATTACTGACCCTATTTAAAGTAAAGGTAAAATATCTTCTGTGCTCGTCGATAATGTTAAAGTCAGGGCCCATATGCATGTGTGTGAATGTGATGTTGTTTTCTAGTTGTATTAATGTATTGTTTGTTTAGAGTTATATTGAAGTTAAGCCACAACAATTGTATATCTTATTTCTTCTATGACAAAGTTTGGTCCAAAAGACATGCCTAGGATTGTATTATGTCGTGTATTTGTAAGACAAGTCTATTGAAATGTATTATGTCGTGTATTTGTAAGACATGTCTACTGGAATGTATTATGTCTTGTATTTGTAAAACATGTTTACTGGAATGTATTATGTCGTGTATTTGTAAGACATGTCTACTGGAATGTATTAAGACATATCTATTGGAATTTTATTTTTCGACGTTGACTTAACAATTACCACATCAACATTATTATTTTATTACTATTGTTTTACTGATATTGACCTATTTCTGATCGATATCGGTCGATCATGAATACTGGGCAGAATGTATGAAGTCTGAGTTTCCTTTCGAGAAAAAAACTCGAAAATTCACCCTCAAGTTAGTTATTTCTTAGCAACACTATAAAAGTATGAAGCAACCATAGCTACTGTGAATGTATCCGAGGAAATCGTTTTGTAAAGTAGTTCTGAGTTATTACCGTCGCATTAACGGGATAATAATCCTAGTTAATGTTCTCCAGTGATTAATCCGTTATTTTATGATACTTATAGTCAATGTTGTGCCTTTTGACTTGGTCAATGCGTTAAGTTTATATCAGAGTATACGCCATCATATGCATTTGTGTTCTTACACTGATAATTCAGATGGATAATGTTACAGAAGCTTTAAAAAGTTAATAATTTAAAACGAAATTAAGAAATCAAATTATTTGTTTTATTATATATCTTAACTTCTTTATTTTGGATACTATCTAACAAAACCAATGACAGAACCACCATTATCTAGAGGTGGGAGGTGTGTTGTTTGATAAAACAGACCTGTAACACTGGTTGTTAATAAGTAACATACCTTGTTCATTAATTAACTACACTCCAATAGTGTCATGGTCCTTTCATTCTCAATGCTATAAGACACGTGGCGGGTGTAGCTAGCAAAACAGGAAGCGCTTACCCTTCCGGAGCACCCGATCTCACTGCCCTAGTCGAAGTTCACATATTTAAACTGGTTTGTAAGATTCAAAGAGCTACCTTTGCTTTGGAATTGTGATTGTGATATTGAATAGTATGTTAATTTTTCATGATAGTATAGTTGATTATAATATAGGAATAGGATAGCAAGAGGTTATAAAACACCTAACCTACGCTATATATTTGTCATTATATTCGTTGTCCCTTTTCTTTTGTATAAATAAAAGGTATAAGAAAATCATTTCGTATGTGTTCTCATTTTTGTTTGCTAGGCTGTGCACTCATAATTGCAAAGTAGACGTGTTTTAAGTTATCAAATTCTCGCCTATATTAATAAGAAGAATCTAACCAAGCCATTGGACACATTTGTTCATGAGGTACGGTGACCATTCTAAGTGGAAATGTTAATAGTCAGTAGTTTAAATATCGCTGTTTGATTGTTTGGTTTGACTTGATAATGTACGCCCTAGTCAAGATTCATTTACTGATATCGAGGCGTTTTGTTCTTGGATGACTGTTTTCAATAAAGTGACTTAACTAGACATCTGATAACTGTGCAAGTTAAGCGTGATTGCCATTGAAACTGGTCAGGTCGTTATTAAATATACAACGACAGCTCCTTTCCATTTGTATACATATTTATTTTAGCCTCTAGGGTCGTTGACTCAAGTTTTACAATATATTATAGATTTAACTTGCCTACAAATACATAAAATACTATTGTTTTGAGAATAAATTCAAATACAGTAAAACCTCTCTAAACCGGACAAGCTCCGGACCAAAAATTTTGTCCGGTTTAGGGAGGTGTCCGGTTTAGAGAGGTTTTGAAATTTTAACTTGGCTTATCTCCCCTTAACTAAATCAATCTAGAAAGATGTAATACATGTCAGAGAAGCCACAATCAACAACTGTTAAATACACATCTCATTATAGGATATGCTATATGTAAAAGCACTAATTGGTTTTAAATCACCTTTAATTCGCTTTCTTAAGAAGATTCTAATTAGGGTACTCAAGACAAATAGACTACCTTTATTAATCCCTAACAGGACAACAATAGTGTTGACACTTTCCAGTCCCTTTGATACATAAGGTTTCACTGGATAATAATTAACAAATCAACTGTAGCAACTATAGATAACAAGATAAGATCGTATAGAAGTGCTTATCTTAATTTATTGTGTCAATAAAGAAATAAATTAATAAACAAATTTAGATTATAAAGAAAAATCACAAAAAGAAAGAATATATATATATATATATATATATATATATATATATTTTATAGAGATGAAAAATATTTAATAAATAAATAATTGAATTAAATACCAAATGTTTTAAAGTTTTAAATGAGAATAAAAAAGAATTTAAATAAAATTATGATTTTTAAGTGATCATAATTGAATATTTTTATAGATCTGTTTAAAACTAATATATTTAAAAAAGGAAAAAAAAACAAGTAATTAAAAAAATCAAAATGTTGTCCGGTTTAGAGAGGTTCAATTTTAAGGATATAAGCAACTTGGGACTAAAAAGTTTGTCCGGTGTCCGGAATAGAGAGTGTCCGGTTTAGAGAGGTTCTTGTTAATTGAAATAAAGAAGGATAAATTTGGGACCAAATATTTTGTCCGGAATAGAGAGTTGTCCGGTTTAGAGAGTGTCCGGTTTAGGGAGGTTTCACTGTAATATCTTAAATATTTCCAACCGATGTAATGAAATACAATTACTCATGTATGCCTTGTGCCTTGTATTGTCAAGTATTCGCCTCACGTTTACTACTCTAGAAAGATCTCGAAAATTAAACTCCTTAAAATTTATTTAACATATCAATCCATGTCCAAATCACAATCCCATATCAAAGTAAAAACTTTGATGCTAGTAAATTAGGTTAAACATGCAAACATCCACCAGTGCATTGAGGCGGGGTGCTCCAAAAGAAAAAAAAAACACCTCCTGTTTGGCTAACTACAGCCGTCACATGTGAATTTAATTAGAAATAAAAGGAACATGAAACTATAGGGCGTCAAATGAATGTATTCAGGGTAATTCTAGATATAGAGACATCATTCTTATCAACTTTATCGTAATGAAGATCATAAATGTTTTAAAGCTCTTAATAAGCATATGCCTGCAGTATTCTTGTGTCAACAATTTATTTGTAGGCAGATTGTAAGCAGCTTGCTTCGTTGTATATAAAGCAGAACTTGAAGAATCAATTATATCTTTATTTCAAGATCACTAGGGTAGGTGGCATCCATATTTAATCTGCAACTTTATGATTATTAATAGATATGTATACTCCCTCATGCTATTTCCTTAGCTAAATTTGGTGAAATCTATTTTGGTCCTTTGGTAATTTTTTCCAATTCTTGAAAACAATTTAGGTTTCATAATTTTGGTCCAAGCACTACTGATGAGGAATTATATTTTGAAACACTTGTCTAGTTCTGTAGTAATTAATACTGGTATCATATGTAATAGAATGTCATCTATATAAATCTGTATAAGGTGTTGAATGATTTGGCGACAGTCTTCTCTTTAAATTCTTATTCATACGAATAAATACACACCCCAGCAAGCAATGGTGCACAGTTTGTGTCCATTGGTACACCGATTGATTTTTGGAAAAAAAATATTACAAATCACAACAAATATATTAAAAAAGACTCTTAACACTTGTCATAGTTGTAGAAACAAGATGACCAAATAATTTTTTAGATTTTTTAAGAATCCACATTTAATTGGCCAGATGTAGTATAGACTTCATCATATTAAGACTGAAGATCATCTTTGACGACGAAAAACATTTGGGTTAGAACTACTGATATCTACTGAACAGGCAATCTGGTTATTTTGTCAAGCATCATACGGATTCTAAACAAATATATACTGAAGCTACCATCAACAAAATATCGGAGATTTTAATAGACATCATTTTCGGTGTAAGACTGAAGATCATCTTTGACGACGAAAAACATTTGGGTTAGAACTACTGATGTCTACTGAACAGGCAATCTGGTTATTTTGTCAAGCATCATACGGATTCTAAACAAATATATACTGAAGCTACCATCAACAAAATATCGGAGATTTTAATAGACATCATTTTCGGTGTGTTTTGGTAATATAATTTCCCAGAGTACAATTGGTATAAAAATGGTTTAAAAATGTACAATTTATGCACCATAGCTTGCCGATGAAGCAGAATGTTAAAATGTGAGAGAAGACTATCGCCAAATCATTCAACTCCACATACAGATATAAAGATGACACGCTGTCTCTTAACAATTCAAAATTTGTAGACTGATTGAAATAAAAAGTATATTCATATTTAGACTTATAACTCAATTATGACGTCCACGAAAGACTACATATGAAACTATGTGACAAACGTGATGACTTCAATATTTTTTATTTCAACTTAACTTTCCTTTTCTATACAGCAATATACCTAGTTCTCTCCTGCTTATGATTACTTGTTTCACAATAATATGCTATGTAGAGCAGACTTGTTTCGTCCCTTATGGGGAGTTTTTTTTACATCGAAGTAAGCTGCTTTTAAAAAGAAATTGTTGACTCAGGAATATTTGCAAGCCTAGCTTTCTCAGGTTCTTCAAGTTTTTATGACTGTTTCACACGAGTATTGTTTTATAATTTTACCTCTGTGTCTAAGATTGCCTGGATATGTTTGACGTCCTATAGTTCCATTTCCCTTCCACACAATTTTAATTACACATGTGGCGCACGTGCACTTCCCTGCTAGTAGTGCACGTGTTTATCCTAATTTGTAAGTTTCAAAAGTTTTTTCTTTGCTTCTGGATTGCAATTTGAGCATGGAATAGTTTGTTTGTTTTTGATTAATAATACTTTGAATGTTTTTTTTCGAGCTATTGAAAACATTGGTTCAAACAAAGTAAGCTGCATGGAACTCCCTTTATTGAGCTTAGCGGTGGAAGGGGGGGCATCCTATTTATAGAAATGAAATGAGGATGTGTATTTATTAATACCGTTTACTATAGATCAAGAACTTGAACGTACGTTATAGCACAACAATCCAAAACAAAACAAAAACTGACATGAATATTACACTTCCTCACCTCTCTGAAAACTAAGCTGCTGGTCTCTATGTCATCCTTGCAATGTTTTGTAATACATACACTTTCTTAACCTTCTGTAAAAATCACAAGATAAGGGAGGTGTCTTTCTGGCGTCAAAAAGAACTTTTCAATACCAGCATCTGGGAATTTCCGTCAAATAAAAAACATCTAGTATTTTGCTTTATAGGGAGCGCTTTCTCTAAACACCTGCTGGTGTGATAGTTTCGGTGAGGTGCCCGTAAGTGTTAAGGTGTCTACTTAACACTTAAACATTTAATGCTGACCTAACTATTTCTTTATTTAAACAATGATAATCGTACACCTGAAATTCTCCCATTCACGTCGCTATTTACCCGGAAATGTTGTCAATTGAAGGGGCATCTTCCTTCCATTATTTTTGGGCTATTGAAACTATTGTATCTGATTAAATCGTTTGACGAATAACATTTTCCGAACTTTAAAAACTTGATAAAAATCATGTTCAAAGTACCTGACGTTAGTCGCCTGACCGTGTGCCATACCAACTATTTTCTAAATCGGACCAAACAGTTGATCTGATTTCCGGTCGAGTTCATGTTTGATGTTCATAAAATGGTCATGGTAATTTGAGTTCTTATTGATGAAGCTGCAAAGGAAATCAAATTTTATGGCTTGATTTGAACATTGATTTTCTTCAACTTTGATCTTAAAGAGTATAACTTTTTCTATAAAATTGAATAAGCTTATTTAATTATGGCAAGAAAACAGGAAGAACTACTTCATTGAATATTAAATACTTAAAAAATTGGTATTTGGTTTTATTTTTATGAATCTGATCTCTTAAATCAAGTGTCTTACCCACGCTAATTGGATAGATAAATTGTAATGTGGTTGAGAGCGTAATCAAGCGTTGAAGTAACATTGATGTGTAATCAAGTGTTTATGTAACATTGATACCCATTTTGCTCGCTGATATGTTCACCAGATATAACAAATGATTGGTTTTACCAGTACATAATATAAACAGTAATGTTTTAGTTTATAATCTCTCATTATCATTGCTCATTGACATTTGTAACGATATAAACCGATAAAGACACGGCGCTGATGGAACATGGCCACTTACGGCATATCTAAAACGTGTTAGTTTAGATGACAATTCGTGATATCTATTTCGAGTTGTATTTCATTATAACAAGATTATTTTGGTTTTTAGCAGTCACGCAAAAAATAAAAGTTGGAAAAAAGAGTTATAAAACCAATTAATACAGAACATTTGTCAGATTTGTGTCATAAAACACTTATATCGCATAAATACTAGATTAGAGAGTCCATCAGTGTGGTCGGTATACTAGTTAATTGGTCGATATACTAATTTATTATTTCTCAAATACTGATCAACTACTGGCTAGCTCCATTTTTAGTATAGGCAAAACAACATTGACCTGTCTACTTGACCTTTAGATCAAATATTTTTGTTGGAGGAGAATATTTATGTATAGGGAACACAGGTACATTATGGCAGATATGTATCGTGTATACCTTAACTGTTAATCCTAGGGAACACAGGTACATTATGGCAGATATGTATCGTGTGTACCTTAACTGTTAATCCTAACACTTCCCAAGTGATGGATGGATCATCGTATGTAAATATTTATTATAGAAAGGTCCAGCCGACAGGTCAATGTTGTTTCTTTTTTATATTAGAGTATATAATTATATTCAATATAAGTTAAAAAGTTTATCTATTTTTATATGAACTGAAAGTAATGTATAGTAATAAAATGTTTTATCTAACATTAGACTAGTTTTTCTATCTGATTTAACGAAATACAAGTTTTATCGAACACGTATGTCGTTGTATTACCACACTGGCGGTAAAGTACACTTGCACTTTAGACGCATATCTCATTGTGACGCCATTGGGGAATCTCCGTTTGTCAAATGTAAATAATGACGACATTACTACAGAACATATGTCATAACATAGTTCAGTGGTTTTGCTGTGGTAAAATGGATATTTTTCACATAAAATATTGTTTTTTTATTATTTTAAATAACCTAAGTGGAAATGTTAGATAAAAATATAATATACACAGTGTGTATGTACAACCCTTCGTATCAGGTCTCGTCCTTTGTCGTAGCCGTATCACTACTCAAGCGCGACGAGTAGTGATATGGCTACGAAAAAGGACGAGACCTGATACTGAGGGTTGTACATACACACTGTGTATATAATATGTATGTATCAATAAGTGTCTTGATATAATACTGATCAGTAATGGCTGTGATATTACAATACTATAGACAGACAGGGAAAGGTCTGATGTACCAGAACCGAGGGCAATATAATATCCCCGGTTTGATTGGAGATGTTCATCTGTCTCTTTGAGTCTTTATTGTATCCGATTGTATTGAGGAGTAAGCAGTGAGACCCCTCTAGCTTTGTATATTAAATATTATTGAAGCAAAAATAATGCTAATAACAGAATTGCTATATAAAAACTATTGATTCCTCTTGAGTATCATGTCTGATATCTGATAAGATTGATGTGGTGTCATTGTTTGATTGATAACATATTTTGTATGTTGTTATTTTGACTGTTAAAAGGCACCTAATTTATCAATATTTGTATTATGTACTCGAGGCGTAAGTGATACAAATAATAGATAGAATAATGCATTAGTCGTAAGATGAAATCAGAATTACATTTATATACAATAAGTTACTTAATACAGTTTCCGACTCTAATAAAGGAAATGTTTGGACTTTTATACAGCGGATATGACAATTTCCTCCATGCTTCATTTGTATTTTATGCAGAACTTTAGGATCAATTGATTGATAATGTTGAAGTTCAGAAAGTGTAATAAGTGCATAAATTAGCCTTCTTTTATCTTATCTGAATCCTAAATACACGCGATTACATGAGTGTAGGATGACATGCAAAATAAAAATGTTGTATTGATAAAGCTGTTAGTACAAAGCTAACATTGTTCGTTCTATAATATAAGTCACTTCCCTAAAGTCAACTACCGTTATTATACCAGATTACATTAGTTTTACTTGACAGAATACATACAAAGGTTAATTCGGAGCTTGTTAGAGTAAACTATGTCTTTACAGAGGATAGAACAAAATAAAAAAGAAAGGCATAGAAGCTATACAAAATGTGTTGCAATGAGTACATAAACTTTAGCATCTCCGTAATGACACTTTACAGATAACTTTTGAATAAAGCATTACATATCTTCTGACATTATTATGTAAATATTGCTTAGGCACACAAAATATTAAAATCTGCTAAAATCAAACATGAACATAATAGCACCAGGACTTACTTCTCAGGTGGGGATCCCCGAGTTTAATTTAAATTGTCGGTTTTCAAATGTTTACCAAGTTTTCATTATTGTGATTTAGCATGGAATATACATGCTACGGAAGGGTAAGAATCTCTTATCTTCCTAGCTAGACGGGCTAAGTGTGAAATCGTCACACTTACAAGTGGACAGTGAAGATGTTTTAAGTTGTTTTTATACTAAATTGATATATTATATTTATTATAGTTATTTGACAATTGTGTATACATCCTTACTAACCAGACATTTCTTATAAAATCATAGTGATTCTGCTTAAACTGTAGTGTAAGAGTGCGCCTAGACACATGTTATTTATGAGGTTTGTGCAATACTCGATAATATTCAGTTAACAAAATCAGGGTAATGTTGGCGGGCAGCATTTTAATGTTACATGTGCAGATTGATCACAGAGCTTATGCATCAACCGCCGTTACAACAAACAAAAGTTTGAAACATTGGAAACACAAATGTCAAAAGCGACTGCAAGGTTTGGGAAAAGATTTCAGAAGATTAATGAGGAATGTTGTAAGGACGATTAAAGGAAATGTTTAAGGGGGATAAGCAGTTTGAGAGTTTGTAGAAAGCAAAGACGAATAATAAATTGAGGGCATTTTTATAGAAAAGTGAGAAAGAGAAAGGGCATTTTCAACTCTTTCTTTTTTATTCATTTTATATCGTCCAATTTGTTACTGTCATTAGGTTTTGTATTGTAAGAATAATCTGTATCATCTGTAATTTCAGAATGTCAACAAAACGAAGATTCCGAACGTTTAGCATGCCCAACACCTGATAGAAATGGAATATTTTATTGTTTAGATGATAAAGATTTATGTGATAGAACAATACATTGTCCTTTTGGAGAGGATGAAGATTTAACCATGTGCATGTTTCATAAATGGGTAAGTGCACTATATATAATATGAAGGTATCTTACATTCGTCAGATATCGTGTTGCGTTTTTTATCTTAATTTTTTGTGATATTATGTTTTAAGGTGAACATTACATTATCATTTTCAATTGGAGTACGGTACACTTGAGTCGTGATTTTCAATTACTCATACTCATGTTAGATCAGAGATGGTGGAGAGAACCACAGTACCCGCAGTTCAGTCATTCCAAAATAATCGTAACGCTTTCGTCCGTAATATGTCGCAGTGGTGTTTGAAGACTAATTGAACTTTTTCTGACGATATTTCACTTTTTTTTTGTTCTGGCGAAAATCAGATTTCAAATTAAACGTTGACAATGGGCTTTCTTGTACTTGGTAACAGATACTGGAATGAAATGTGACGTTTTAGCATGTCGCAATAGCAATAACAGATACTGAAAGGAAATGTGACGTCTGAGCATGTCGCAATAGCAATAACAGATACTGAAAGGAAATGTGACGTTTTAGCATGTCGCAATAGCAATAACAGATACTGGAAGGAAATGTGACGTTTTAGCATGTCGCAATAGCAATAACAGATACTGGAAGGAAATGTGACGTTTTAGCATGTCGCAATAGCAATAACAGATACTGGAAGGAAATGTGACGTTTTAGCATGTCGCAATAGCAATAACAGATACTGGAATGAAATGTGACGTTTTAGCATGTCGCAATAGCAATAACAGATACTGAAAGGAAATGTGACGTTTGAGCATGTCGCAATAGCAATAACAGATACTGAAAGGAAATGTGACGTTTTAGCATGTCGCAATAGCAATAACAGATACTGGAAGGAAATGTGACGTTTTAGCATGTCGCAATAGCAATAACAGATACTGGAAGGAAATGTGACGTTTTAGCATGTCGCAATAGCAATAACAGATACTGGAAGGAAATGTGACGTTTTAGCATGTCGCAATAGCAATAACAGATACTGGAATGAAATGTGACGTTTTAGCATGTCGCAATAGCAATAACAGATACTGGAATGAAATGTGACGTTTTAGCATGTCGCAATAGCAATAACAGATACTGAAAGGAAATGTGACGTTTGAGCATGTCGCAATAGCAATAACAGATACTGAAAGGAAATGTGACGTTTTAGCATGTCGCAATAGCAATAACAGATACTGGAAGGAAATGTGACGTTTTAGCATGTCGCAATAGCAATAACAGATACTGGAAGGAAATGTGACGTTTTAGCATGTCGCAATAGCAATAACAGATACTGAAAGGAAAAGTGACGTTTTAGCATGTCGCAATAGCAGTATCTAGACTCCAAAACTGATACTTTAGTATTTAAATGAAACTTTTTTTTATACAAATTCTGTCAGATTTATTTCTAAACATCAGATAAGATCTTGAACCAAGTAGATTTTCTCCAAGTGACCATTTATAATTTTAAACCGATTTTTTTCATATGTCGGAAAAAGTTTCCTAACCTCCGTAACAAATATTTCGTTACGTGTGGCATGCATAACAAAAACAATATTGACATGAAACTTATATCAGATTACGGTGATGAACTAAGAGTACAGATTTTAGAAAAGCAGTGGCATATGTGTTCTTCTTATTTCATTGATATAGAATTATGTTCTGATTTATTCAGTGTTAATAGTGTTGTTAATGTCTAACTAACCTCTACCTAACCCCGTAACGTGGGTCAAGTACCACAATTTCAAATTGTATATAAGCATTTTCCCGGATATATTATCACTGGCTCGATAAGTTCTAACACACAACATTAGACTATTTCTTTAATTATTGCTAAAATCAGCAAAATAATAACGTCATTTGAACCAGATAGAACAGTTTTATATGCGTTTATTGATGAAACTGTAAAATTATCATACTTTTTTTATTATGAATTAGGTGTGTGTAATAATTCATTTTTTGGTTTTGTACATATACATCTTTGTTTTTAGACACAAAAAATCTGATTTCAAAAAATTATTTTAACCGTTTAGCGGAATATAATTATTTTGGAATGACTGAGTTGACTAATTTCTTAGTTTAAGGACCATCTGTACCTATGTGTGTATTTATCAGTTTTAGACGTGTTATGATCGTCTTTCCTTTTATCATCTGCATGCTCTTCAGCTGCAGCTTTTATATTCGGTTTAATATTGAATGGCTAGCTAGATAAATGGTGGTTTTATGTGTATGATTTTATAAATATGTAATTTGGATTTCCAAATATCAGTTCTTGGCAAAATAGTTGTACAATGTAATCATTTCCCTGTCTAAATTGATCAGCGATTTGTTTCAATTTTGAAGGCTTTAATTCTATAAATAAATGCTTTATATCTCTACTTTATTGTTATCTTAGAAATACAGATATTGTAATAACGAATTCAACGTCAATTCTTTTAATTCCTTTAATACGGAATCATTATTATTTTACACTCAGTGTTTTCCCGAAAACTTCTAAACTTCGATAAATGTTAACATAAAATTTATGAAATAGGTTTAACAATAGATGCCATGACGCATGTATTTTATTCCTTACTGAAATAGCCGAGTAATCCTAACACTTTTCAATTTTCTTTAAAATAAAACAGACTTTCATGAAAAATCTTTCTGATTTTCACATTATGATTTGTTCAAGAAGTAGTGTATAATTTGTTTTTTACTGACAAAGACCGTCCACTGTATTTCTTGATATTCTGACAATAACCTGAAATTTGTTATGTTGAGTAACAATAAATTGGGGTATAATCAGGAAAATAAGAAATAGATATCCTCTGCAAAAGTTTAAAATTAAGAATAACACTTCAAAAATACGAAAAATTGCAAATACGTCATTGCTACTTAAAAGTTTTACCAGTTAAATATATATATATATATATATATTTAAAATGTTAAAAATGTGAGTTAACTCATTTTTGATCATAGATGAGTAAATGATTCACTCTTAGAATATAACCAGTACGCGAGATTCTACTAACTGTTGTAACACTATAGAAGACATAAAACATGATATTACAATGTAATGTCACGGGTGTATTGTGCTGTAAATTGAATTACAAAATTATTGTAATTAAAAAATGAACTATTGTAGCTTAAGGAAAATTGAATATTTTAATGTTCGGCTATAAACATTTTAATGTCAATTCTGGTGTAACATGAAATAAGTAGATGGATATATGTGACATTTGTTAATGTCTTGAGCATGTATGCGTATGTAGGTTTCCACATGTTAACACTGAGGGAGGATGTGGATAGAGTTTGACAGATTAGGTTCTACGTAAGATTAACGAGATTAAAGATAAAACAAATTTTGTTTCAATCACGTTTTAGTTTATAACATTAAAACTTTATTGAAAGATCTCTTAGTAAAGTTTAGGGACATATGTTCTCAAAGTTCAAACAATACTTTTTAATATATAAAATATTATCGTCAGCAAATGAAAAACGAAAACATAAAATTTTATTTCAATTTTATATATCAACCAAGTTAAAGGAAGTTAGATTTAATTCCCTAAGTCTTTTATGCATAACATTTAAGAAAATGAAACTTTAGAAGACACATTTTTTAAATGACATGTGACACAATTATTAATACAAAGATACTCTGCCACATTGTCGCTGACGGACTATACACACTTTATCATTATTGCACGCAATAAACAGGCTAATTTTTCAATCATTGACCATCAAGTTCAAGATAACAGTCACGCCGGTTGGCGGATTTATATTATCTAGTAAGACAGGATCCCGAGGACTTGGAATCAAACGTGAAAAAGTTTTGTTAATTAACTTTAATATGTCATTAATAATGTTAAAGTCGAATGTTAAATAAAAAAATACAGAGTTTAAGAATCTACCTGCACTACTCGTGTAATAGAGTAAAATCTTCTTACTTCAATAAAAGTTGAGAATAGAAAAACAGTATTCTGTACAATAAGTATTTGTATTGGAGATATTAATAGTCCGGATGACAAACGGTATTTTTTCACATAACCTAAAAAAATAGTCCGCACAAAATGTTTTTACATAAAGTTGTTCTGCAACATGTCCTAAATCAGAAACTGCATGATGCCACCTTGGCAGCCATGGGGAATTCAAGATATCCAAGATGGCGGACAAGATGGCTGCCAGAATCGTTTCTATTTTATATCTGTTGATGTTTAAGGTTTTCCATTTGTTATTGTGTTTTTGCAGTATATTCATGATAGTTTAACAATAATGCTTCACTATAATGATAAAAAATCAATAAAATGATAAATACAGAAGATATTCTAGCAAAAATGGTCTTAGTTTTGTCATTTCTAAGAGTGCAAAGCTAGATAAGTAACAAAATATGTTTTTTCTCACTTTTTCTTTAATTACAATGCAAAGCCCATTCAACTTACCTATAGGATCCATTGAATAACACCAAAATTACCACTGGTGTGACAAAACAGTATAGCCGTCCTGTTTTGACCTGCCCTAAGGCAGTACAGCCACAGGTTTAATGTCCTGCTTTGACCTGCCCTCAGACGGTATGTACAGCCACAGCTTTACTTGTCAGCATCAAACAGTACAGCCAAGGCTTTAGCGCCCTGCTTTGATCTGCCACCAGACAGTACAGCCACAGCTTTACTTGTCATCAAACAGTACAGCCACGGCTTTACCGCCCTGCTTTGACCTGCCCTCAAACGGTACAGCCACAGCTTTACTTGTCATTAAACAGTACAGCCACAGGTTTACTGTCCTGCTTTGACCTGCCCTCAGACGGTATGTACAGCCACAGCTTTACTTGTCATCAAACAGTACAGCCACGGCTTTACCGCCCTGCTTTGATCTGCCATCAGTCATATAATGGAATAACCGGTTGTTAATGAAGTATTAAATATGTATGCAACAATTCCCCATAACAGATTTATATTCAAAACTTGATAACTAAGATTATAATTTTAGTGCAAAAGTATAATTTTTTTTGTAAAAGCAGCCAAATGTTCAGAATACAACCATTTTATATGGTATAATAATGCAAAAATCTGAAATTTAACAGTTTTAATGTCTTAAATATTTCTAGCTGAGATTGCACATTAGACGTAAATTACCTTGACTTGCTACATTTAAATGATTTATCACAGAAGCTATTAGCATCTGACATTAATATTAAACAGCTGACACATAATGATACACCTTGTCATGTCAATTTTGTTTTATGGAACATTTTTAATAGTGTGCAATTTATGCATCATTTACATAGAAGTGACCTTGCAACTTGCAAAAAGTGCTTTACAATAGTTAGTGAAACCAACAACAAGACACCATATATAAACAAACCAACAACAAGACACCATACATAAACAAACCAACAACAAGACACCATACATAAACAAACCAACAACAAGACACCATACATAAACAAACCAGACAAGACACCATACATAAACAAACCAGACAAGACACCATACATAAACAAACCAGACAAGACACCATACATAAACAAACCAACAACAAGACACCATACATAAACAAACCAGACAAGACACCATACATAAACAAACCAACAACAAGACACCATACATAAACAAACAAACAACAAGACACCATACATAAACAAACCAGACAAGACACCATACATAAACAAACAAACAACAAGACACCATACATAAACAAACCAGACAAGACACCATACATAAACAAACCAGACAAGACACCATACATAAACAAACCAACAACAAGACACCATACATAAACAAACCAACAACAAGACACCATACATAAACAAACCAGACAAGACACCATACATAAACAAACCAACAACAATACACCATACATAAACAAACCAGACAAGACAAGACAAACACATAAGACCATTGATTATAAAATCCTGCATATTGGACTTGCATCGGAGTAAATATCCAGTACTGTGTTTATAGTAACATTGAGCTGTCTAATCAATTAAAAAATTTAAATAAGTAAACTTCTATATCAATATAATAATGTAAACAATGAATACAATGAATGAAAATACTGAAAATCTTTAAAAAGTTGCAAAGGGTTTTCAACAATTTTATTTAGTTTTGTGACGACAAGATGTACACCTTTAGTTAAGCCGGAGATGATAAGTTATTTAGTGTACATTTTGACTATAAGTTTGGTCCATACTTTTCAGCACTCTTACTTCATTGTTTAACTTATTGTGTTTATTTCTATTTACAGGCTAACACATTGTTCCGTATACTTGTACGAGGAATTAAAGATTTACAGAATAAATTTTACAGATTTGAACATGAATTTAAACAATTCAAATTGGCACTCGAATAAGACTCTCTCAGTCAAGAATATCATTTAGCCACGTGGCAAACTTGTGATAAATTGCCCGGATGAGCACAAGATCATGGTCGACAGTGTTTTCGTGAAAGATGTTTGCAAAGTGAGCCATTCAATCAATTACAAACCAACCACTGGCGGCCATGTTTGATTGTATGTGTGAGTCGATTACACCATTGACAAAAATATTTTCTGAATTTTAGTTTCGTTTGCTTCTTGTTGTGTGCTGGCAAAATCAATTTCTGCTCATAAGATGAAAATATAGCCTATATTTTTGTAATACAATTAAGAAAATATTATAACATCTTTAAAATTCGATAAATGCATTATTGTTAAGTTTTAAGTGTCACTATGTGAAAAGCGAGAAATGCATGTTAATATTATTGTCCAGTTAATATTAAGCGTGTTGTAGTTACGGATAAAATCACCGATTGATAAAATGTTCAAATAAAAATGCATTACTTGTTGTTTTTTTTACTTAATCAATTGTTTTTCCAATATTGGTTTTAACATCTAGACACGTGTATCAGGATTTAGGGCTTTGCTTCAGTTTTAGTCTAATAGACGAATAGTCCTTCAGACTTATACCTAAATTATGACGCCCACGAAAGGGTACATTTAAAATTTTATGACAAACATGATGACTTCAATTTTTCTGTTGTTAACTTTCCTTTTCTATGTAGCAATATACCTGCTTCTCATGCTTATGGTGTACTTGTTTTCCAATCAATACGCTATGGTAGAACTGTTTCCCACTCTGGAGACTTTGTTCAACAAAGCTGGCTCCTTTCAAATAAATTGTTGACTCAGGGATATTACAAGCCTAGGCTTATCAAGGTCCTCAAAAAGTGTTATGGTCGTGATCACAGTATTGTTGATAAGTTTGATGTCTCTATGTCCAGGATTGCCCTGGATATATTTGACGTCAGATAGTTCCATGTTCCTTTCTCACAATTTTGATTACACTCGTAGCGGTTGTAGCTAGCGCAATAATAGGGGGCATACCCTTCCTGAGCACCCGTCTTCACTTTCCTGGTGGAATTTCACGTGACTAACCTAACTTGTCAGTTCCAAAGTTTTTACTTTGCTTCTGGATTGTGATTCGGACATAAATTAGTATGTTTGTTTTTGAGTATATAGTGCAAAAGCAATTTTACACATAATCGTATTACATTTGACAAACTAGATGAACATCTCAAATAAAACCGGACATGATCTCCATTTCTAGTTTAGTAACTCTGATCTATTTATATTGTCTTCGCCTCCTTAAACGAATCATAGCCACCTCAACACAATAGAAAAATATAGGGTTCCACATAAATAATTTGGCAAATTTAAGTTTTAGAATAAGACTCGCCATGCTTCAAGGTATAAATTGTAATATATTACACGGAATATCTTTCAGAGATATTCATGTACTATTCAATCAAAAACAAACATACTAATCCATGCCCGAATCTCAATTCAAAAGCAAAGTTAAAAAACTTTGAAACTGGCACAGTAGGTTAAACACGTAAACTATAACCAAGGAAGTGGGGCCGGGTGCTCCGGAAGGGTTAGGACCTCCTGTTAAGCTAGCGACGTAATCAGGAAAAGTAACAATGCTGTGATGATGTCCATTTAATTTGTTTGAGACCCCTGATAAGCCAGGGCTTGCAATATGCTTAGGTCAACAATTTATTTATTTGTAAGCAGCTTGCGTCATTGTATAAAGTTCCCATAGTGGGAACAAGCTCTACCGTATTTATTGGGAAACAAATACATCTATATGCAGGAGAAGCTGCAGGTATATTGCTGCGTAGAAAAGGAATGTGTACAATAGAAAACACTTTTAAGTCATCGTGTTTGTCATGCAGTTTCAAATGTAGCTTTCGTGGGAGTCATAATTGAGTTATAAATCTCAATATGAAGCAGAACTTGGGGAATCAGTCGTATCGAGCTTGAGGATAGATGGCTTTAACATAGTATCCAAATATAGGATATTTAAAAGACAGAACGCCACCTTTATATATATGTATGTTGTGTTGATGATTTGGCGACAATCTTCTCTCCTTATTTAACAAGGTTCTACACAAATTTGTTTCATAAGAATAAAAAACAAATCATCAAACAATGGTGCAAAGTTAGTACATTTTAATCATGGTAATACATTGTAATATAAATACTTCTGAAGGACATATAGCACCCATCTTATTGCACATCCAATATGTAAAAATAAATATCAACAATGTAAATTAGTGTGTGAAATATTATATTCATCAAAGTTTTCATATATTAATTCGTTTCCTTGGCAACAGCTTATTCAGCCATCGCCTTGTACCAAGTACAGTGTCACCGGTTGTAATGACTTCTACCAGGTACAGTGTCACCGGTTGTAATGCGTTGTACCACGTACAGTGTCACCGGTTGTAATGCGTTGTACCACGTACAGTGCCACGGGTTGTAATGCCATGTGCCAGGTACAGTATCACCGGCTGTTATGCCTAATGCCTTGTACCACGTGCAGTTTCACCGACTATTATGCCTTGTACCAGGTACAGTGTCACCGGTTGTAATGCGTTGTACCACGTACAGTGTCACCGGTTGTAATGCGTTGTACCACGTACAGTGCCACGGGTTGTAATGCCATGTGCCAGGAACAGTATTACCGGCTGTTATGCCTTGTACCAGGTACAGTGTCACGGGTTGTAATGCCTTGTACCACGTGCAGTTTCACCGACTATTATGCCTTGTACCAGGTACAGTGTCACCGGTTGTAATGCGTTGTACCACGTACAGTGTCACCGGTTGTAATGCGTTGTACCACGTACAGTGCCACGGGTTGTAATGCCATGTGCCAGGTACAGTATCACCGACTGTTATGCCTTGTACAAGGTACAGTGTCACCGGTTGTTAGTGCCATGTACCAGGTACAGTGTCACCGGTTGTTATGGCTTAATCAAGTACAGTGTCACCGTTTATAATGCCTTGTACCAGGTACAGTGTCATGGGTTGTAATGCCTTGTACCAGGTACAGTGTCACCGGCTGTTATGGCTTAATCAAGTACAGTGTCACCGTTTATAATGCCTTGTACCAGGTACAGTGTCACCGTTTATAATGCCTTGTACCAGGTACAGTGTCACCGGTTGTAATGCGTTGTACCACGTACAGTGTCATTGGTTGTTATGGATTTATCAAGTGCAGTGTCACCGGTTATATTGCCTTTTACCAGGTAGTGTCACCAGGTGTTATGCCTTGTACCAGGTACAGTGTCACAGCCTGTTATGCCATTTACCAGGTACAGTGTCACAGCCTGTTATGCCATTTACCAGGTACAGTGTCACCGGCTGTTATGCCATTTACCAGGTACAGTGTCACAGGTTGTATGCGTTGTAGCACGTACAGTGTCACCGGTTATAAAGTCTTGTACCAGGTACAGTGTCACGGATTGTAAAGCCTTGTACCAGGTACAGTGTCACCGGCTGTTATGCCATGTACCAGGTACAGTATCACCGGTTGTAATGCGTTGTACCACGTACCAGTCACCGGTTGTTATGGCTTTATCAAGTACAGTGTCACCGGTTATAATGCCTTGTACCAGGTACAGTGTCACCGGTTGTAATGGCCTGTACCAGATACAGTGTCACGGGTTATAATGCCTTGTACCAGGTACAGTGTCATGGGTTGTAATGCCTTGTACCAGGTACAGTGTCACCGGCTGTTATGGCTTAATCAAGTACAGTGTCACCGTTTATAATGCCTTGTACCAGGTACAGTGTCACCGTTTATAATGCCTTGTACCAGGTACAGTGTCACCGGTTGTAATGCGTTGTACCACGTACAGTGTCATTGGTTGTTATGGATTTATCAAGTGCAGTGTCACCGGTTTATTGCCTTTTACCAGGTAGTGTCACCAGGTGTTATGCCTTGTACCAGGTACAGTGTCACAGCCTGTTATGCCATTTACCAGGTACAGTGTCACAGCCTGTTATGCCATTTACCAGGTACAGTGTCACCGGCTGTTATGCCATTTACCAGGTACAGTGTCACAGGTTGTATGCGTTGTAGCACGTACAGTGTCACCGGTTATAAAGTCTTGTACCAGGTACAGTGTCACGGATTGTAAAGCCTTGTACCAGGTACAGTGTCACCGGCTGTTATGCCATGTACCAGGTACAGTATCACCGGTTGTAATGCGTTGTACCACGTACCAGTCACCGGTTGTTATGGCTTTATCAAGTACAGTGTCACCGGTTATAATGCCTTGTACCAGGTACAGTGTCACCGGTTGTAATGGCCTGTACCAGGTACAGTGTCACGGGTTATAATGCCTTGTACCAGGTACAGTGTCACGGGTTATAATGCCTTGTACCAGGTACAGTGTCACGGGTTATAATGCCTTGTACCAGGTACAGTGTCACGGGTTATAATGCCTTGTACCAGGTACAGTGTCACCGGTTGTAATGGCTTGTACAAGGTACAGTGTCACGGGTTATAATGCATTGTACCAGGTACAGTGTCACGGGTTATAATGCCTTGTACCAGGTACAGTGTCACGGGTTATAATGCCTTGTACCAGGTACAGTGTCACCGGTTGTAATGGCTTGTACAAGGTACAGTGTCACGGGTTATAATGCATTGTACCAGGTACAGTGTCACGGGTTATAATGCCTTGTACCAGGTACAGTGTCACGGGTTATAATGCCATGTACCAGGTACAGTGTCACGGGTTATAATGCCTTGTACCAGGTACAGTGTCACCGGCTGTATTGCTTTGTAGCACGTACAGTGTCACCGTTGTAATGCCTTGTACCAGGAACAATGTTGACGGTTGTAATGCTTTGAACCACGTACAGTGTCAGCTGTTGTAATGCCTTGTACCAGGAACAGTGTCGACGGTTGTAATGCTTTGAACTACGCACAGTGTCAGCGGTTGTAATGCCTTGTACCAGGAACAGTGGCACGGGTTGTAATGGCATGTACAAGGTACAGTGTGACCGGCTGTTATGCCATGTACCAGGAACAGTTTCACGGTTTGTAATGCCATGTACCAGGTACAGTGTAACAGGTTGTATGCGTTGTAGCACGTACAGTGTCACCGGTTATAAAGCCTTGTACCAGGTACAGTGTCACGGGTTATAATGCCTTGTACCAGGTACAGTGTCACGGGTTGTAAAGCCTTGTACCAGGTACAGTATCACCGGCTGTAATGCTTTGTACCAGGTACTGTGTCACGGGTTGTAAAGCCTTGTACCAGGTACAGTGTCAACAGATGTTATGCCATGTACCAGGTACAGTGTCACCGGTTGTAATGGCTTTATCAAGTACAGTGTCACCGGTTGTAATGCGTTGTACCACGTACCGGGCACCGGTTGTTATGGCTTTATCAAGTACAGTGTCACCGGTTGTAATGCGTTGTACCACATACCGGTCACCGGTTGTTTTGGCTTTATCAAGTACAATGTCACCGGTTATAATGCCTTGTACCAGGTACAGTGTCTCGGGTTATAATGCCTTGTACCAGGTACAGTGTCACGGGTTGTAATGGCTTGTACTAGGTACAGTGTCACCGGCTGTAATGCTTTGTACCACGTACAGTGTCACCCGTTGTAATGCCTTGTACCAAAAACAGTGTCGGCGGTTGTAATGCTTTGAACCACGTACAGTGTCAGCTGTTGTAATGCCTTGTACCAGGAACAGTGTCGACGGTTGTAATGCTTTAACCAGGTACAGTGTCAGCGGTTGTAATGCCTTGTACCAGGAACAGTGGCACGGGTTGTAATGCCTTGTACCAGGAACAGTGTCAACGGTTTTTAATGCTTTGAACCACGTACAGTGTCAGCGGTTGTAATGCCTTGTACCAGGAACAGTGGCACGGGTTGCAATGCCTTGTTCCAGGAACAGTGTCAACGGTTTTTAATGCTTTGAACCACGTACAGTGTCAGCCGTTGTAATGCCTTGTATCAGGAACAGTGTCGACAGTTGTAATGCTTTGTACCACGTGCAGTGTCAGCGGTTGTTATGACTTGATACTGTCCGTCTTTTTGATCGTCAGTTGTCAGTATTTTTATAAACGAAGATTATACATGATGACCGATTAGAAACCAAATATTTTGAGCATGAAATGTTTTACTTCTAGGTTGAACAATAACGTAAACATAACGCGAAAGAAAAACAACAGAAACATTTTAGAAGATAAATTGTAATGGATTTTAAAATACTTGTACTAAATAAAAATGATATGTTTTTTTCAAGACAAAACCTTATTGAGATAATTTAAAACGTAATTTATTATGGGATCAAAACATTGAAAAGCTTTTTTATTAAATTTAATTAAATTTTATATCTAAATGTAGAACAAAGGATTACTTAAGGTTTAAGATATTACAAAGATGATCACAACAAAAAATATAAGATGTATAAGTCTTCAAGACAAAGACATTGTTCTCTTAATCGATAGAGTTCACTATTATTGGGAGTTCGTTGGTTTGTTTCCTATTATAATTTATCAAGATATTTAAATTATATATTTTACTCCAGCCACGCTGTATTTTTGTTTGATGAAAAATAACATCATATACCAATATCACGGATACAATGTCTGTTGTATTAGTTATTGCATAGGTACGATTTCTAAATTCAAGTTATTCTATCTGTGAAGTAGTATATTATAATGTTAATCCATGAACCCCTATGAAACTAAATTAAACCTTTTAATGTTACAGATCGTTATCAAACTGACAGTACAAGTCTAAGAAAGGTTTCTACCATTTGGGACTTTAAGAACTGTCAAAATTAACAAGAATTATCTATGACAAAAATCTTTTTTCGTCTGGTATTTATATGTTTTTTTTTCAAATGTCAAACAATAGTTGCTGATGTTATATACACGACAAACACATTAATATTATTTGTTAAGATATCTAGATGACGTTCTGTCTCTTAACAATCCTAAATTTCGAGACTATGTGAATGCCCTCGTGAGCTTGAAAAAAAGATACGACTGATTCCTCAAGTTCTGCTTCATATTAAGACTTATACCTCAATTATGACACCAACGAAAGGCTACATTTGAAACTTTCTGACAAACCGTGATGATTTTATCTTTCTATTATTATCCTTTCTTTTCTATATCGGAATGAACTTGCTTCTCCTGCTTATGGTGTATTTGTTTCCCAAGCAATACGCTATGCTAGAGCTTGTTCCCACTATGGAGACTTTGTCCAACGACGCAGACTGCTTGCAAATAAATAGTGACCTAGGGATATAGCAAGCCGAGACTTATCAAGGCCCTCAAAAAGTTTTATGGCCGTCATCACAGAATTGTTGATAAGTTTGATGTCTCTGTGTTCAGGGTTACCTTGGATATATTTGACGTCCCATAGTTACATGTTCCTTTAACACAAATAATATGTTATATTCCTAAATAATTTATTTGCAATGTGTAATGTTCATGGCTGTATCCACAGCTTGATCTTTTAGTAAACAGGAGTCATGTAATGAGTCTTTCACAAAGCATGTGTCATTCAGAAAGCCGCTAGTCTTTGCATGATATCGTAAGAAACGGATAAAAGACAAAAATGTAATAATAAAATTTAACATGGCGTAAAACATGCATTTAAGATACATTGTAAGTTGTGTCAAGTTAAGATGGCTAATACTGTACATTAAAGTAAAGTTTCTTTTAATTACTGCCTGACAGCCATGAGCAAGTGGTACCAACAGCGGGCAAAAACATCGCCCTTCGACAGGCAATTGACAATTTTTCTTACCTAGAATATGTCAGATTGGCAGAGGTATTTTTAAGTTTAATAGTAGGATGGGCAGTATTGTAGATTTTAGGATTATTTTCGAAAGTTTTCACTGCTTCTGGATTGTGAATTGAACAGGGATTAGTATGTTTGTTTTTAATTTTGACAACTAACTGTAACTTCCAGAATTTGGTAAATGTTCAATTGTACTATTAGAAACCCCTTCAACGGTGTTCAATTGTACTATTAGAAATCCCTCAATTATCCCACATGTACAACACTCGCATTTAAATTTCTTTCACAAAAATATAACTTGAATGACATACCAAAAATGTTTACACTTCCAAAAACTAGGAAATGTACATTGTTTGATTAAGCGGATTCTGTTCTCGTTCCATTCTTGATCATGTCCACTTGTTTTATTCTCCCTTTATACGTTTGTTATATAACATCATCGGATACGCCACTAAATGGACTATACGCTATATGTTTTTATGATATAAACATAACGAGAAAATGGCACAGGGCGACAATCTTACGTAGTTGACGTTTTATCATTTAAGCATTGCTTCTTATTTTCGTTACATTCATTGCAAAATCACACGAATGTAAACTGTGCACACAGGCAATTCCGTCGCGTAGAGAATTACACTACGTGTGCAATTCATTTAGTCGTGTCAATTCTCATTGAATGGAACAAGATTAACCACCCAAAGCAATAAATTTAATTATAAATATACCAGCTTCTCCTGCTTATGGCATATTTGTTTCACAATCCATAATCTATTATATAGCTTGCTTCCACTACAGAAACTTTATACAACGAAGCAAGCTGCTTACAAATAAATTGTTAAATCGGGGATATTGCAAGCCTTGGCTTATCAGGGCCCTCAAAAGTTTTATTCACGATATCACAATACTGCTGATGAATATGATGTTTCTGTGTCCAGGATTGCCTTGGATATATTTGACGTCCCATAGTTTGATGTTTCTGTGTCCAGGATTGCCTTGGATATATTTGACGTCCCATAGTTTGATGTTTCTGTGTCCAGGATTGCCTTGGATATATTTGACGTCCCATAGTCCATGTTCATTTCCCTCTCAATTTGATTACATACCTTGCCGGTGTAGCTTGTTAAATAGGACAAGGTGCTAATTCTTCCGAAGGAACTGGTCCAGCTTACCTAGTGGAAGTTCATGTATTTAACCAAAGTCAGTTTCAAAGTGTTATATTTGTTTTTTGTCGTGATTTGGACATAGATAAGTATGATGTTTGTTTTGATTATGTATCAATTGGACATTAATGGTAATAATCAAGCTTTGTTCGTCATGAGTAGTACCTTCAATAATAATTATATTTAAAAATACACATGAATATTGACATTTCAAAACCACTGATTGTAACAAAATTGTTGTAGTAAGAACATCCTCAGTGCAGGACAGTTTTTTTTAAATCTATTATCTGCCAAAGAACAGGAGTAGCGTAACGGTGTATACTTCTAGGTCAAATTTGTTTTGTGGAATTATATGATAATAATCTCCATGATAATATGTTTATTTTGTCATATATTTGGTTCGTCTAAAATATTGTTTTTTTCCAAAGCACTGACTGTTTTGCCTTGTACCCTGTTTTCAATTACAAATAAATCATGATATCAAGAAAAGAAAAATAATAAGAGCCTTATTTGTTTTATATCCCAAAGGGCAATCAGGAGATTTGTTTTAAATATTAGTTCTTTACATTAAAATGTCATAATATTTATCATCGGGTTTTTAATAAAGCGTTATGATTAATTGGCATCTATTTTTTATTATAATACAAACCTAGGATAATGGATGTTAGGAAACGACAACATCTCACATTGTAAATGGTAGTGTTGCATTAACGTTGGTGGAGTGTATGATTTGAACACTGTTTAATTCCTAGCGTGTTGAAGGTACATTAATCATACACAACGTCATCTATCAAATATATAAACTAGGACATTTCAGAGTATAATTTTAAGACTTACAGTAAAGGTAATAACACATTAACATCCATGGGCCCCTGATTTGTTTCCTAATAGAATACTTAGTTAGTAAATATCACCTGACTGATTTTACAATTTCCAGGTTCATTGACACAACTGGTAATACAAATATCGGTAACACTGTCATATACCCATTTTTTTTTTATTTAATCATAAAATACATTTAAAAAATTGTATATGATAAAAAATTGTATATAACAATACCATTGCAATGATGCTATGTACTGGATATACTACTATCTTGGGTCAAACGGGTCTTGTGGACAACGCATGCTTATAACGAATGTTCGTTCATTGTTCAATTTTTGAATGTGCTTTCTCATGGACCATACACTAGTATGACCATACCACCTGACATTTACGCCAAAGTCAGCAAACAGGAAATTAAAGATAATCTTACAAAAGTTGTTTTTGTATTTTCCTGTTTCTACAATTTTATATTGTTTCACGTTATTGGGTTGTGTTAGCTGTTGGCTAATGCATGTTTTTCATTTAAAAATGTCGTTCTTCTATTTTCTTCAATATTGCTACAATAACAGAGATCGTATACATAGTTGTCATCCAAACTTAAATTTTGACGCTACCATCGATTTTATATACAGATATGACTGTTGTTGTTATAGTGTTTACTTGTTATAACTACTATATGTTATTTGATTGAGATGTGTGTTTCGACTTCTAGTTTCATAATGTATATAGATTGTGAATAATTGAAGGAAATGTAAATTTGAAAATGTTCTTCTTCATTCCCTGTATGTTTGAAATGAAGAGCATTTTTTCAGAACAATCTTACCTTCCACTATATTCAGCATGAAAGTTTCATTAAATAACATTCTAGTTCCTTGTTTACATTTATCGTACCAATGATGTTGGTAAATTTTTGGTCACTTATTAGTTGTAGCTAGCTATATCCGTCAGAAACACCCGGTCTCACTTCCTTGGTAGGACTCGACGTGTTTGATCAAAAGCAAACATACCCATCAATGTCCAAACCACAATCCAAAAACAAAATAAAAACTTTGAAATGACAAATTAACACGTGAACCTCCGCCTGGGAAGTGATGCCAGGTGTTACGGAAGGAAAACAACTCCCACTTAGAGTTGCCACATCTGTAATCAAAATTGAGAATGAAAGGAACGGGGAACTATGGAACGTCAAATATATTAAGGCTAATTTTTGGGATTATGATTTGGGCATGGACTGGTATGTTTGTTTTTTTTTAATTTTATTTAGAAATTGTCGATTAAGGGCACATATTTCAGACATTGTATTGTGTTTTGTGAAATGGTTTTATCTGTTATTAAATCCAGACAGACTGATGTTTTATTATATTATCTATCGTCATGGGTCTTCAAATAACTTAGAAAAGGTCGTCTAGTGCTGTAAAATTAAAACTGGTATAATATGTAACTAGATAAGGAAACTAGTCAAATGATTTCCTTAAAACATTTGTAACAGTCGTTTTTATAACGTAATGAAAACAATTATGAAATATGACATTTGAACAAACTTCAAAGACATGAACATTATACCGTCCAGACAGACACAAATCAGTTGCGTGGCAGAGTACTTATATTCATTCAAGTATCGAGTACTTTAAAACTGGTTAACATTCCCAACTTATATGATTAATATTTTGAGTTGATGCTTTGAAATTTTCTAGCATTTTGAGTAGGCTTGGGATGTCGCCCAAGATTCTATTTTATGTTATATATAGCCCTCATTCGACACGATTCAACACGTAAATTATTCGTTGACGCCCTATAATATAAATTCATAAATATATTAAAATCGTAGGATTTGGCACATCCAAATATACATAAAAATGTTTTGTCACCAGTGGGTTAAATGCGTTAAATCTGACCACGCGTGTGAATATGAAGTGTTGTTTGAACTTATAGCTATGAAACAGGATACGTGGGTAAACAAGGTGTTGTTAGCATGATTAACAGTTTTTATTTTTTAGTGAAACCTGTTACACGTCTAAGTTGGGGAAATAATTTTCTGATAAAGTAAAATGTTTGACCTGTAGTTAACCAATTCCTGGTTAATGTTATTGGTCGTTTATCATCTCTTGCGATAGCTTCAACACGTGTGATTTCTGTTGCTAGTCGTATAAGTGTCAAACCCTCATACCAATCCTTGTCCAAACCGCAACCCAAAAAGCAAAGTAAAAATTTAGAAGCTGGCAAATTAGGGTAAAGATCTAAACTTCTACAAAGGAAGTGAGGCCGGGGTCCCTAAAAGGGTTAACACCTCCTGATTAGCTAGCTACAATCGATACATGTGTAATCAGAATAGGGAATGAAATGAACATGTTCCATTGATGTTATATTTCAAGACAATACACATGTTGGTGCTCATTGATGTTATATTTCAAGACAATACACATGTTGGTGCTCATTGATGTTATATTTCAAGACAATACACATGTTGGTGCTCATTGATGTTATATTTCAAGACAATACACATGTTGGTGCTTAATTCGAAATTCAATATTCTAGTCATCGTATCGGTTCAATCACCACTGTCTCGTGATAAATTTAGCCACTTCCGGCATAATGTTTGGATTAGTGTAATTAAGCATTAAGTAATAATTTATCTTTTCAGTTATTTGATAGTTGTATCATAAACATATAAGTTCATGTTAACATTGTTTTAAACACAATAAAAAAGTGAAAACTTCGAAAACTGACAAATTCAGTAAACACGCCAGGAGGAGGGAAGGGTAAGCAACTCCTGTTTAAAGGCTTCTCCCCACAGGGGTGTTACCAAAATTAAGTATTAACCCGTGGAACGTCAAGTACATACAGGATACCAAGTACCATACATTATTGTGAAAATGGCAATAAAACATTTTGAGGGTCTTGATTAATTAGGCTTGCAATTTCCCAGAGTCAACAATTTATTTGCATGGATCTTGCTTCCTTGTATAAAGTTTCCGTGATGGAAAACACCATCGGAAATCGAAATAAAACCTTTGAAACTGACAAATTCGGTTAACCACGTGCATTTTCACCAGGGAGGTGAGGCTAGGTGCTCTGAAAGTATATGCGTCTCCTGTTTAACTAGCTACACCCTTCACGCGTGCAATAAAAATTGAAAGTGAAAGAAACATTGAACTATGGGACGTCTAATATATCTAAGGTGATTCTGGAAACAGAAACATCATACTTATCATAAATATTTTAATGACTGTCAGAAAACATTTTGAGGGTCCTGATAAGCAAAGGGTTGCAATACCCATATGTAAAAAAATATTTACAAGCAGCGTGTTTTATTGTATATTGTTCCCGTAATGGGAACAAGCTCTATGATAACGCATTAACTGTGAAACAAAACTTTGATGTTTATTACCGTGGGTACGATACCCTGTCAGAGTGCCCAAATTATTTACGTGTGTACGATATCGTGTCAGAAGGTGAAGAAGCTATTTACGTAGGTACGAGACCGTGTCAAAGGGCGCAGAAGCTATTTACGTGGGCACGCTTATAGCAGCAATTTAAGTGGGTACAATGCCGTGCTAGAGAGTGCAAAAGCTATTTACGTGAGAACGATATCGTGTCTGAAAATGCAAAAGCTAATGATATCGTGTCAGATAGTGCAGAAGATATTTCCTTGGGCACAGTACCGTGTCAGCTAGTGCAGAAGCCATTTAGTTGGCCATGAAACCATGTCAGACGGTACAAACATTAGAAATGTTGGCACGATATCTTGTCAGACGGTGCATATCTTTATTCACGTGGACACGATACTGTGTCAGAGGGCTTAGAGGATATTTACGTAGGCATGATGCCGTGTCAAAGGATTCCGAAATCATTGACGTGTGCAAGATATCGTGTTATCCAGTGAGTGCAGAAGCTCTTAATATTGGTACATTCAAAATGTGTTACCACTTAACATATCCGACTGTGCAAACAAAATGGCACATGTCCAAAAATCAATATCCCAAAAGCAAACCTTTGAAAACTGGTAAGTTCAACAGGAAATTGAGACCTGGTGCCCCGGAAGGGTTAGCGCTTACGTTCTAGCTACAACATTCGAAATGTGTAAAATCAGAGAATATATTACTTTAACGTGTACACATTATAAATATCGTCAACTCACGTGGATTTAGATTATCAATGACGTAAATCTTATGGTTCATCGTGTTCACCATAATCGCTAAATTATTTTGTTTACAGTTATCACATGTATACAGGTCATCGTAATTTCCGTGCCAGACGGTGCAGAAGCCAATTCCATAGGCAAGATACCATGTCATAGAGCGCAGAAGCTATTTACATGGGCACGATACCGTGGCATACGGTTCAGACGTTAGTTACGTAGGCACGATATCGTGTCAGGGTGCAAAAACGATTTACGTGGACACGATACTGTGTCATATAGTACAGAAGTCATTTACGAGGCATGGTACCGTATCAGATAGTACACAAGCTATTTACGAGCATGGTACCGTGTCAGATGGTGCACAAGCTGTTTACGAGGCATGGTACCGTGTCAGATAGTGCACAAGCTGTTTACGAGGCATGGTACCGTATCAAATAGTACACAAGCTATTTACGAGCATGGTACCGTGTCAGATAGTGCACAAGCTTTTTACGAGCATGGTACCGTGTCAGATAGTGCACAAGCTGTTTACGAGGCATGGTATCGTATCAGATAGTACACAAGCTATTTACGAGCATGGTACCGTGTCAGATAGTGCACAAGCTATTTACGTGAGGATAATACCGTGTATGAGAATGCAGAGGCTAATAACATGGACATAATGTTATCGTGTCAGAAGTGTAGAAGCCATTAAAGTGAGCATGATACCATGTCAGACGGCGCAGACGTTAGTTACGTGTGCACTTTACCGTGTCAGACGGTGCATATGTTTATTTACGTGGGCACTATACTTTGGGCATGATGATATCGTGTCAGAACGGTAGAAGCCATTTGAGTGGGCATGATACCATGTCAGACGGCGCAGATGTTATTTACGTAGGCATGATACCGTGTGAGAGGGCGCCAAAATTATTTACGTGTGCACAATATCGTGTTAGAGGGTGAAGAATCTATTTACGTGAAAACGATACTGTGTCATACAGTGAGTGCAGAAGCTCTTAGTATTGGTGCATGTAGACCAATAATGTGGAACCCCTTAACATGTCGACTGTTACGAACCTTGATTGTACATTAACCGATTTATGCACCTAGTGATACGCAATTAATATAACGTTTATCATCTATGGGATAAATCAGACAATGTTCACGATTATGTTCTAATGTTGTCTAACATTTGTCTAACATTTAAGTATCTTAAATCATTTACATTCCCTCTGTCACGATATTCCACTGCTAAATCCATCCGGTTACAATTATCAACATTATACATTTTATTTTATTTTTTTAGATTTCAGCTTATTAAGGTTTTAAAACTAGTACATTATTAACACTTCTATTTAAATAAAGTTTTAATGACATTGAAAATCAATTTATGAAGCAATATTATATAATTTATATTAATTTTTAAGTAAAATTAAAATCTGTAATTATTGTTCGTAGATTCTATCCGATTATGGTGTAAGTTTTTACAATCATATTTGTATTACCTACTTTCGACGACCCTGATCATATGAAAAATGCTTTTTGTGATGTTATTTAATCGGTTGAATTTTTTCTACAGAAACAAGTAATTTGTTATTGATAAGCCCTAGATACATTATAGAAATGAAATTTATATGAAAGAATTGGACATTTTGCACATCGAATAATTCGCCTAGCGAATTATGTTTTATGTGTGCAAATTGTTCAATTATTTCATACTTCAATAACAAAAAGAAAAATAAATTTCATTTCTATAATATATATATTTCTCATCACTAAGAGAGAATCTAGTCATGCAATGTAATAGAAAAAGTATGTCCAATCAAAATGCCGAAAGGAGAATTGAATTTTTAAATAATGAACTTGTCAAATATGAAATATGAACAGCAAAACTAATAAAGGAATAGGTGTGGTAAGGTGGCTCTGATGTCTCACGTTTCTGATGATGTGGTGAGGTGGCTCTGACGTCCCACGTTTCTGATGATGTGGTGAGGTGGCTCTGACGTCCCACGTTCCTGATGGTGTGGTGAGGTGGCTCTGACGTCCCACGTTTCTGATGGTGTGGTGAGGTGGCTCTGACGTCCCACGTTTCTGATGATGTGGTGAGGTGGCTCTGACGTCCCACGTTCCTGATGGTGTGGTGAGGTGGCTCTGACGTCCCACGTTTCTGATGGTGTGGTGAGGTGGCTCTGACGTCCCACGTTTCTGATGATGTGGTGAGGTGGCTCTGACGTCCCACGTTCCTGATGTGTGGTGAGGTGGCTCTGACGTCCCACGTTCCTGATGGTGTGGTGAGGTGGCTCTGACGTCCCACGTTTCTGATGGTGTGGTGAGGTGGCTCTGACGTCCCACGTTCCTGATGATGTGGTGAGGTGGCTCTGACGTCCCACGTTTCTGATGGTTCTTTTTACATTTTGTAAAATACTGCCTCCCATAAATTATTAATCATAATACTGGCCATATCATATTATGCTACAGCTAGGTGGATTTACGTCTTAATAATGTTCTTTTTTTGCATCAATTAATCAAAAACAAACATACTTTTCCATTTCCGAATCACAATCCAGAAGCAAAGTAAAAACTTTGGAACCGACAAGTTAGGTTAGACACGTGAACTTCCACCAGGGAAGTGAGGCCGGGTGCTCCGGAAGGGTAAGCACCTCCTGTTTAGCTAGCTACACCCGCCACGTGTGTAATCAAAATTGTGTGAAAGGAACATGGAACTATGAGACGTCAAATATATCCAAGGTAATCCTGGACACAGAGAAATCAAACTTATCAACAATACTGTGATGACGGCCATAAAACTTTTTGAGGGCCTTGATAAGCCTATGCTTGCAATATCCCTGAGTCAACAATGTATTTGCAAGCAGCTTACTTCGTTGTACAAAGTCCCCGTAGTGGGAACAAGCTCTACCATAGCGTATTAATTGGGAAACAAATACACCATAAGCAGGAGAAGCAGGTATATTGCTGCATAAAAAAAGGAAAGTTGACAGTAGAAAAATTGAAGTCATCACGTTTTAAATCATTAAGGTAAGTTTTCACTTTTAAAGTGGAATTGAACATTTGGACCGGTAAAAAACGGAAAATTGACATAATGATTATAATTATTAAGTTACGATTATAACGTATCGAGGTAATTTTACATTAGTGGAAATTAACGTTTGTAACCTAAATTGCCAGTTTTCATAGTTGTTACTATCTTTTGGATGTTATATGTTCATAGTCCGGTATATTTGTGTGTTTGGTTGTTTTAAAATTTACGAGTCACCAATCAAACACGGTTCAAAAACTTGAAAACTTGCCTCTTTAAACATGCATGTGCAGTTTTATAAAATTATACTTGATTTAGAGCAGATTAATTTAATTACATATTATACATTTTATACGTTTTAATTTTACAGCACTATACGCCCGTTTGGAATACAATTTATCATTATTAGTGCTTGGACCAATAGTCGAGTTGACACTCCCATATACTCAATACTTGAACCTAGAAATGTTTTTTCCTATGAAGTGTTTTTGCTGTTTTGTATTCTATAGGGTCCCTAGAGTTAAATTATGTTAGTTGCCCTGAAGGCAACCTTGGGCAAATTGCATAATTTGCATATATCCAAGATGGCTGCCTGACGCCATATTGAAAATCTATCTTTTGTAAGAATTGTTCTACAATAGCTTGTAGTATACCGTTTTATATGTTTTCAAGGATGAGGAACTCATTTCCGTTGTTGTTTTTAACATTTGGGGCAATTTAAAAGTATATTTAACAATTTTGACCAACAAAGGTAGGAGTAACATGGTTTTTATTATAAGATGTAACTCAGCATATCACATTCAATGCTGCGTAACTTAATCATACATCTTCATACATTTTGATTTAAAGGTCATAAATGAGGCTCGACCAATTCCTTATAATAAGATATTAAAACATGATCTTAGTGATTTCAGCTTTACTAAGTCTAGCGTAAAGGCTAGTTCACTTTGCTAAGGTGTCTTTTAAAGTGTGTATCCAACGAAGAAGTTTTCAAAGCCACATTATTGCTATCATAGTTAATTCAGTCACATATATATTACCACGATTGAAAACCAAATTATACTGACTTTTTATCAAACTAAATAATACGTTTGTCAACAATGAATTGATTCGATTTTTACATGAACACTGATACATTACGTCATATAATGAAGTATTATGGTTTCGGGAATCTACAGTAAAATCTGTCACTGATAATGCAACAGCCTTCCACAAATTGATTGGTTGGAGTTAAACTTTATAACTCATATTTTTGGTTTTATGATAGTTTTGATCTACTATTTCCACTCCAAATGACTACTATGATACACACGCTATGACTACAGACTTCCATGTTTATCAATGTGGTGTAAGTGAAAAGGTAGTGCACATTCTAGATTTGGTTTACTTTTAAGTCGCCATTAAGCAACATCTCAACGTCTAGATCTTGAAATGCTGTTTCAAATTATACTGGACCGCAGAAAATAATACCCCTACACAATCTTCCAACAAAACTGATTGTATCCTGATTAACACGCCCAACAAATAATTTTATTTGATGCTGAACATGTACAATACGCTGGTAAACTTTCTCAGTGTCTGCTATAAACACATGCGTGTCCTGTCTTGCATGTCGGCACCATGATGGTTATTAGGATGATGTCTTAGCTAACCAGTTTGGAGAACAAACTGCTATCAAATTTAAAAAATGAGTCTTCAAAGGCATGACTCTTTAGCCTGATAATTTTAGTGGGTAGATTGGTGCTTCTCTGGTCGATTGGAATGAATATTTTCTGAGTGTGATACGGACCATAACTCAGAGAGTTCAATCCTTTGTGTTCCTTGGATATATCTGACCAAAATTTATTGCTTCTTCAAACTCCCTCTAAATGAAAACAGGTCATAAGGAAATTGCTCGTAAAATTGCTTCTTATGTGTCAATGTGGTGGATTCAGTTGTAATGTATTGTTAGATGGAATAGGAGTACAATCAAAACAACCTGATGAGTTTTATAATACCATTATTAGCTTATAAAGATAATAAAGGCAATATGTTTCAAAGCGACGCCGTCAAGATGCAAAAACAAAGCAAGTTGTTGATCTTGGAAACATGTTTCATTGGTTACCTTTGTTTGGACAGCAGGGCAGTTTGAGCTTAGCTTCTGCTTGTATTTGATATCGGTTCTGTTCCTTTTTGATAGTGGTTGAAAACGGTTGTCATTGGAAAGTCAGCTCTAGTCAAATCGCTTTGTGGAGTTCGTTCACCCAAAACTCACAAACAATCACAATGATTCACACTTTTTCTATCGCATCCCTTGGTTACATGGCGATAACATATCAGATTTCATTGCATCAACCCAAAATAGGTCATATTGGTACCCAGACACTTCAAAGAAAATATTGTATTTGACAAATACTATCTCGTATCTTCTATGGACCAGGACAGAGGAAACAACACAGCAATATGTATACGATTGTGGATTCGGCCATGATGAATCCGGCATAACTATGCATCGTATGTTCTCCAGGCTATACAAACATTTCGTGATAGCATTTGTGTGCTGATTGACGACACAGATGTTTTTGTTTTCCTAGTGTATTGTGTGTATAAGCATGAAAACAGTGTGATATACAGATGGAGTGATAGGATAGAAGGATGGAATTTTGAACATCTATGCATCAAACAATGGTCATGATTTGAGATGTCTTTAACTGCCAGGCACGCATGCTCTCAGTGTTATGGTCATGATTTGAGATGTCTTGCATGCTGTAAGTGCCATGGTCTTGGTTCAGGAAGTCTTGAACTGACAGACATGCACACTGTAGGTGTCATGGTCTTGGTTCGAGATGTCTTGAACTGCCAGACATGCATGCTCTCAGTGTCATGGTCTTGGTTCGACATGTCTTGAACTGCCAGACATGCATGTTGTAAGTGTCATGGCCTTGGGTCGAGATGTCTTGAACTGACAGGCATGCATGCCCTCAGTGTCATGGTCTTTGTTCGAGATGTCTTGAACTATCAGGCGTGCATGCACTTAGGGACATGATCTCCGTTCGAGATATCTTGAACTGCTAGGTATGCATACTCTTAGAGATTGTGATACAACATCCGAATTACAAACTCTTCTTTTTCTCATTTAGTTGATGTTCTTGGTAAACAAAGATCACAAATAACTTAATAAGATCTGAACCATTCTTTGTTGTTCTGCATGGCCAACCAGCAGGAAAAATGTTTCTTTAGGCTCTTCATAAAGAACATCAAAGCCTAATAGTTACGATTTTGTTTCAAACACTATTTTCTGTTGTCTCACCTTTAGTTAATGTTGTGAAAGGGTACCTACAGTCAAGATCCTCCTGAAGAGTATGAAATGATAACCGATTTCGGATTAAAGTTCAAAGATCAATTCTCATTACATGTTATTGCGAAAGGACATCCAGTGCCACAAGAACGTCTTTATGTCATGTTATGTCAATATAAGGCACAAAATCATAAGTGCAACACAAGGACATGATTGCCTTAAAAAATCCTGTAAACAATTTTGTATCTCTTCTGGAGAAAAGTAATGTTTAAATTTTACACAAAATGAGAGTACCCATGGCTATCCTAGCTTGAATAGTTATTTGACACATATGGTCACTATAGACATGATGGTATTTAATGTAAAACTAATACCAGAATTGAGTTGTCCATGCCTAAATACCCCTGGAAAGATATATTACAACCTATCATAAATTTGCTTTGTATAAAAACAATATTTCAAGATGGTGTCATGTCATCTTGGATTTATAGCTTATTGTGCAAGTTAAGTGTTCCGTATGTTAAAATTAACACCAGAAATGGGTTTCTCATACCTGAAAACATCTAAAAGGATATATTACAAGCTATTGGAAGATATTTTATATCGCAGTATGTACTTCAATTTGACGTTTGGCGGCCATTTTGGATTTGTGTATATTGTGCAAGTTGCCCAAATTTGCCCGAAGGGCAACTAAGCTAGTTTTGTTTAAGGACCCATGAGGAAAACAAATCAGCAAAAAAACTTCATAGGAATGAACATTTCTAGGTTCGTAAAATGCCTACTCGACTACAAATCATGAAATCAAAATTGTTTTCAAGATGTTGAAAAGAAACACAAAGGACCAAAAATAAATGAGTAATCGATGATGGTTACCATTACAATATTTCAATTATTATTGAAATTCTGTCATATTATAAACAATATATTGTTAGATTAATATTTTCAGCTTAATGTATCATTTGAAACACTACTGGTATGACATTGGCTTCATAGTGAAGACATTATTAATTTTATCACTTAAAGTGGTTTGATCTTCCGAGGTGCTACCATCAACCAATATTACAATTTTTATCACAATGGGAAATAAAGTGAGCGAAAGATTATAAAAATGAACCACAACCACGCCGATCCATGTTCAAATCACAATTACAAAAGTCGATCACAACCACACCGATCTATGTTCAAATCACAATTACAAAAGTCGATCACAACCACGCCGATCCATGTTCAAATCACAATTACAAAAGTCGATCACAACCACACCGATCAATGTTCAAATCACAATTACAAAAGTCGATCACAACCACACCGATCTATGTTCAAATCACAATTACAAAAGTCGATCACAAACAAACCGATCAATGTTCAAATCACAATTACAAAAGTCGATCACAAACAAACCGAGCCGTGTTCAAATTTCAATACTGAAAGCATACGGATCCATGTTCAAATCACAATTCCAAAAGTCAACAACACACATACCGATATATGTTCATGTCACATTTTCAAAAGTCAACCACAACCTATCCGATCCATGTTTAAATCACAATTTCAAAAGTCCACCGCAAACATACCGAATTATGTTCATATCATAATTCCAAAATCAAGCACAACCATTCCAATAAATATTCAAATCACAATTCCAAAATTCGACCACAAACATACAAAACAATCCCGCAGAAAGTAAACTACAAAAAACCGATTCATATACCAATCGCAAATTACATCAAATTAGAAACCTGGAAAATTGAGTCAAGAACGTCCACTAAAAAAAGTTAAGCATTTCCTCATCCACCAAGTGTGTAATCAAAATAAAAAACAAAAACAAACATGTAACATGTAGTTAGACATTTTGGTGATTCTGTCGTTAATTTAGATATATAATTTGTTATGTCTATCTTGACTTAAGTTCTCACTTTTGATTTATTCTTTAGTTTTAACATTATTAATATTAAATAAGAAAACAACACACACCCGTTTTAACAACTTATTGTTTTCAAAAAGTGTGTTGTCAAATGTCCAAATCAAACTGGTTAACAGTGGGTTCGCATACATAAATTGTATTATTGCATAATAACATCAATTTCATTATCGCTAAAAGGCAGTGTCAAATGTTGCGTTTCATTATCCATCCCCTCCCCTGATGAATAAATTTACATAATTTTTATTCTAATCTTATCTACAAAAATTGCAATATATATGTATATATAATAAGATCTGAATCATTAGTAAAATCAGTTAGCTTATTTTCATTCACTAACAATGTATTCAAAATGTTGTTCATACAGCCAGTAACGCAGCCATGAACATTACAGTTTACAAGTAAATTATTTAGGAATATAACGTTCTATTTGAGCTTATTCAATCGATGTTATGATAGAAAACAAACATACTAATCCATATCCAAATCACAAATCAGGAGCAAAGTAAAAACTTTCAAACTGATAAGTTAAGTTAAACACGTGAACTTTCACCAGGGAAGTGAGGCCGGGTCTCCGGATGGGTACGCACCTCCTGTTTAGTTAGCTACACCAGCTATGTGTGCAAGCAAAATTTAGTGAAAGGAACCTTGAACTATCGGACGTTAAATATATCCAGCGCAACCTGTACGCAGACACATCAACAATACTGTGATGATGGCCATAAAACTTTTTTATTGCCCTGATAAGCCTAGGCTTGCAATATCCATGGTCAGCATTTTACTTGAGAGAAGATCGCTTCGTTGTATAAAAATGAGATTGGGAAATAGAAAATTTAACATAGAACAGTGTTGCAGTTCATTAAATTTGCTTTTCCTGACTCTGACTCTCCTTTATAATACTGATTGAATAAACTAAAATAAAATGTCATTTCCTGTATTCACTATCATAAAAATATTGTTATCGTGATAGAAATTTAAATCAATTCAATAATTTATCTATCTAAGAAATCTTCAGACAAGCATCTGAGATTAGTGCAATAACTTTTTTCAACATAAGAATAGAACGCTGACTTAGACAAACTGACCAATGTATCAGAATAACGTTATAGAACGATATTACGTGGCGTATTTGGGAAGTAAGACATTTTGTAATCAGAGGTCACCACCAACACTATTTATCCGATTCAATACCAGCGAAACAAAAAGTCAATCTAAAGAATGTAAAATTAAATGGAATTCGCCGCTTTACAACGTGACAACTCTATCCTTTGTGCGGATAATTATTTTATTATAATTGTTCACGTTTCAATTAAAAACAACTTTATTACGGGAGTTCAGTAAAATTATCGAAAACGTTCCACATAAACGTTAAGGGTGTTGACAGCGGCAAATACAATTGTAAAAATGAAACAGTCACACAAAACACATATAAGGACCAACAACTGATTGTATTTACTTCTTCTTTGAATGAGCATATGAGTTAATGTATAACTTACTATCAACAAGTTAAACACTAACAAGTAAACTCAGTATTGACAATTACGGACATTTTATTTGTGCAGATTGTACCATTCTAGAATTGAAAAGGTTTCTATAGAAACATCCACAAAAAACATAAGTTGTCAGACAGGTTTAACAACATTAAACTGGACATACTGGCAGGTAGAATTTGAATATCGAAGACGTTTAACACATGGTTCAATTTCTACAACACAACTGTGTCTATTATTGTTTAATACTAATAAGGGCTTCAATTCAGTTATATGTTTATTGTATTCAGAAACCTTGTGCTTCAGTTAAAATTGTATTAATTAATTTTCTACACGAGATAAAATGACAATACCGTAAACATTGTAAAGGGCAAACTTAATTCAATAAATAACATAAAACAAAGGTATATCATCATTTCTTCGCCTATGCAACTTCGCCGCTAAGTCTGCCATTACCAGTTGGAAATAGGACACCATAATAACGTATTGCAATATTGTTACAAATGTTTTTTAAAAATTATTTTAGTATTTTCCTTTTTTATATTGAAATAAAGGGGTGGACGAACCAGATTGTTCAACTCACAATCCCAAAAGAAAATTTTGAAAAAGTGGCGCAAAAATCCTGCATTCTGGTGCAATCTGAGCTGAACAATATGTATTATTAGCGACATAAAGGGGGGTGCGTATTCCCCCTACGCCCCCGCTGAATCCGCCACTGGATATGGGGTACCCCGGAAAATTTTGACGCCCTTTTACAACATGTACAAGTATAATGATGAAATTGATAATTGATTGGTTACCAGATGGACATTTCCTGTTAAAGCTCTTGTTTTTTTTTTTTCTTTCTTTCTTTTTTTAGCATGATACAAAATTTCACACAATATATTGCGGGGGCCTGGCCCCCCCTTCTCTGACATTGGGGGGGGGGGGGGTCGGCCCCCGCTGCCTCCCCTGCTCCTACGCCTATGAATAACACTGTCACCTGGATTGAAAACTGGCTCCAGAACAGGAAACAAACGGTACTACTCGATGGAAATAAATCCTAACCAGCCAACGTCCGTTCTGATGTTCCCCAGGGTACCGTGCTGGGCCCGTTATTATTCCTACTGTATATCAACGACGTCGGAGATGAATTAACACCAGGAAACAGGATCCGATCTATCGTAACATCCAAACTCCAAAATACCATCAAACTACACAAAGATCTTGCAGGGCTAGAAAACTGGTCTATTACTTGGAAAATGTCTTTTAATGCGAAGAAATGTTATGTACTGAAATACAAGTTTTGATTTTACAGCATTAGACGATCGTTTCGGAATATAATTCCTCGTCAGTAGTGCTTGAACTAAAATCATGAATCCAAAACCTTTTTCAAGATGTTAAAAAGAAGCCCAGACCAAAATATATTTAACCAAAATCAGCTAAGGAAATACTTTGCACGAGGGAGTATACCTTTGTTCTTGAGGAATTTCAAATTTTAAGTAGCAGCAAAATTAGACAATAGATATTTCTGACAATAAATCACAATTATTGCCTACTGAGTTTGTGATATCCTCGGGGCACCAGCTACCAGCAGAGATACCGGCTCAGGTGTTTAAATTGCATATTATACCATTTTTATTTTACAGCACTAGACGGCCGTTTCGGAATACAATTCCTCATCAGTAGTGATTGGATCAAAATTATGAAACCAAAACCTTTTTCCTAGATGTTGAAAAAAACCCAAAGGAGAAAAATATTTTTACCAAAATGACACACACCGTTCAAAAAAAGGATGGAAACTCAACTGGAAAATTCACATTACCAAAATCAACAAAGCAACACACCTACTGAATTTAAAAAGGATATATCTTTACCGATGTCATCAAGAAATTAAACAGCATTCATACATCTCATTACTACGACCACATTTATAATACAGTAGTGCAGTCTGGGACCCCCATTTGAAAAACGACATAACAAGAATAGAAATAATCCAACATTGAGCCACAGGATTTGCAACTGCAAATACCAACCGAGCTCAATGTCATCAATTCTTGATAGTCTAAAATGGCCAACATTATAAGAAACAAGAAGAACAGTCAACCGTCTTACAGCGTTCCAGAAGTTCCTATACGATCACGTAACATAAGAAATCCTAGAGTACTACCTAGTCAGCAACACAAAAACATGACGTAGTCTTACAGTTAACACCATGCAACTTCAGTCCAATACCTCAAGAGTATGAAATAAGTTTCTATCCACGGACAATACAGGACAAGAACCACCTTCCAAGCAGCATCGTAACTGCCTCCGACACCAAAACGTTGAAGGAGCAGCTATGATATCACTACCTTCCAGAGACCAGACAGACAATGATGTCCACCATGTGTTTTAACCCACACCTTTCACTTTCGTTACCTGTAAATAGTCACCTATAGATTGATCTTTTAGCTTTTGGTTCACATTTTGTTCAGCACCTTCACTTAATGCAGCGGTAATCAGCGTGATGGTTTACTGTTGCTGATTAACGAAAGAAGATAAAGATAACTATACTTACAATATCACAACGCAAACAAACTTAAAAAACAATGACATTGTTCTTTCTATTTTCCATATTCCATTATTCCACAATATTTGGAAAAATATATTAGAAAATGCGTAGTATTTTATTAATTTTCTTTGGATCTTTTTTTTTTACTTTTTCCATTATGATTTAGTCTCTGTAGAAATTTTTTGGGCATCATTTTTCTCTATCTAATTCACATACAGATGTGTATATTTGATACACACATCTATTAAAATGGATATTTTTTCTCAATTAAAACCGATTTGACGTTATTTCTCAAAGTTTGATAACGGGTTTGGTATTGTGTGTTGTGTCTGAGTTATTTTTACTGCTATAAAGAGTGTCATTTTTGAAGATTGGGTACATCGGAGTGCCGCCAGAAAAAAAATCACAGACCTGCGAGACAAAATAAACTTATTTTGCCGAGCCCAATTTTTCATGTGGTTCAATTTATTTTTATTATTATTACAGCCTGTCTATATGAATAAAACAAATCATGTTAAATATATGCAAACCGTTCGAAGCTTTAAAACTTTATTGCTAAAATGAATTTAAAATGACAGACATTTGATATACTTAAGTTTGCTAATATAACAATTTGAATTTCAGAAATTCAGATCATAAAGGAGATAGACATGATGAATTGTCGATTTGAAATGAGATCGTTCTTAGAAAAAAGAGTTTATCAAATGAACATATCGCGTCACAAAAGCAAAATATTATTAACGGATTCAATTGTTTTTGTTACAAAAATTCAGTATAATTTACAAAATAGATTGAGTTAGACTTTGGTTGTATTACATGTGAGCGGACTTACAGATGTACAGTCAAAAGACATAATCATATACCATCTTGTAGCCAATTCCGAAACCATTTGAAAAAAGGTTCATGTTTAAGTGTATTAGTAATCCTTAACACTTGTTCGATTACTCTTAATCCTAATAACATTTTTCAGTCTGTTTTGGATTTCATGATGTAATTTCATGTCTGACATAATCCACAGGGATATTTCACCAAGCATCACGGACTGCAGTAATAAGCTGGTATCGGGTATCTATGTTAGTGAATGCGGGTTTTACGTTTTTTCAATCTCAGTCAAATTTTTAATTATATATCATGGAACTGTACTGTGCTGGTCATTATGTGAGATTTATATTATTATAGTTCTTGTACATTTTTACTATAATGACACTATGTACACGACCTTTGTTATCCATGAACACATAGAACTGACAAATTAGGTTAAACACGTGATCATCCATCCGAAAAGACTTCAAGTGAGACCGGGTGTTCTCGAAAAGTAAGCTAGCCAAGTGTGTAATCAAAATTGAAAGTGACAGGAACGTAGAAATATGGAACGTCAAATGCATCCAGGGCAATACTGGACACCAAGACATCATCTTTATCAACAATATTGTAATGACGGCCATAAAACTTTTTAGGGCCTTGATTAGCCTAGGCTTGCAATATCCCTGAATCAACCAGCTTGTTTCGTTGTAGCAAGTTCTCGTAGTGAACATCTCTGCACCATGTCGAGATCTTTTATTTAAATATGATTTTATTGATTGTTCGCTGCAGCAGAAATCGTGTACTCTAGAAATGTCCGACTTTACTTATACCTAAATATACAGAAACAAAATATTGATATCTGTATCTGAAAAAAAAAATCCGACCAATAAAAAAACAAGTCTATTATATAATGGAAGATGTGCACATAAGAGTATTACTCTGAGAGATACCTAACCATCCTACAGAAATGACTGGAGTAAACAGATTTGTAAAACATATAACATTTCTCTTTGAAGGAGTGACTTTAATCACACATATGTATAGATTCTACATCGATGTCCCCGATATAGCGACAGATAATGCTTCAAGATTTTTTATTTGATAGAAAGTATTATAGCAAAGTCTCAATAGGGCATATTATATAAAATACAATCAAGATTTGAAATAGTGGATTGTCAAAGTAAATGTGTATTTGATTGATTTTATATTCAAAAAGGATACATTTGTAATCTGTTGTACATAATTTTAAACTAAAATATAAATGCGGTGATTAAAACGTTAACTTTGACATAGTGTAATATTGTGACAATAAATTAATAAAAACTGGTTGATTTATATTGTCTTCCTGCTTGCATGATTTATTTAAAAATATCAGTTTTGATTAATAGTATTGCTGTCGTTTTACCGATGTAGGTTGGATAAAAGAATGGTGATCTACTCGTCAGATATACACCAAGGCGGTCTTGGAACAAGGGAGGAAACAAGAATATTCATAAGAAACTACTGGCCTTTAGCAGTATCGCATTAACATCTAGGTTATACCTATAGTATGAAACAAACTAATCCATGTCCAAAATATAAATTTATAAATTATATTTGGTCTAAGACTATTAACTCTGAATACTATATAATTCTGTCCTACAATCATGATGCTGCGACAGTTCTGCACAGTATTGCACAACAATACTATAGTATTATGAAAACAATTTCTACGGAGCGATGCTATGAATCACCAGGAACTTAGATTTATTTTTCATACTTTAATCTATAAAATTTTCCAGTTTCATCTGCAAATTTAACACTTTAATCTGTGTTTAATTTTGTAATTTTACAGGCTGTCTTACCTTGTGGATATAAAGATAATAAACTGCTTTTTGTCTGGTTTTGCTTTAAGACAATACGTTAGAGACAAATCTAATGAAGTGTTTAAATCGCCCATACAAGTATGTTTTTATACCATTTCAGAAAAAAACTTTTTTTAAATGTGCTATTATAAAATATTTTAAATGTATGGTCATGTATTTCAAATACGTGATAACTCAGTTAAAAAACAATGCTTTTTTTTGCATATTACGTGTTTTCTAAAGCAGAAAACAATCATTTGACTCCAATTGGCTTTTGTAAGTTACAGAAAAACAAGAATAACTTATTCTCAATATAAAATGTTTTTTTTTACTCAAATTATGGCATCTAGTAGTGATAGAGGGCAAGACAATAAGTAACCATCCCATCTCATTTTGAAATATCCGTCACGGCAATGTCCTTTGTGGCTTGTTTTAATACATGTTTCACACCTGGATATAAAATTGCATTAGTATAGATAAAAATGTCGAGGTAAACTAGCTAAAGGTGTTTTGGTGCAACAGGACAACGTGAGAGTTCACACTTGCAAAGTTGCAATGGGTGCAGTAGAGCGAAACTGGTACAAATTTAATACCACATCCTGTCTATTCGCCAGACCTGGCTATTAGCCATTTTTCCTATTGCCAAAATTTAAAAAATGACATCCTTGAAGTAATTCCTGATCTGACAAAGAAATCGTGAAGACAGTTTAGGAGTAGTTTGATTGAAAGGACAATACTTTTTTTTCAATTCTGGGCTGATGTCACTTTTAAACAGTTGGTCTAGGTGCATCACAATAGAGGGCAATCGAAAAAAAAACCCAAAACTGAACCGGAAATAAGATAAGCTTGTTATTTATTGACTCGCACTTGTAAATTCAATAGGAACTCTTATAACATATTTATTTTGAAATCACTAAAGTAATATTAAACATATTATATCAATGTTAAATTTTGCAGCTGTAGATGGCCGTTTCTGAATATAATTTTCCATCGGTAGTATTATGACCTAACTTGTGTAACAAAGGGGTTGAAAAAAGTAATAACAATATTAAAACAATATATTGGTAATAGTTATATGTAAAATTTGATATACAAATAATATATTCAGAAAATTTTCCAAAACCAGATGTTTTCAAACACTCACAAGAATATACTTAACTTCTACAAACGACTGGTTATTACATGCTTTTACATAATGATAAATGTAAGATAGTATGATACTGCTATATATAAATTACCATATATATTAATGTTGTAATTGTCTGTTGTTTCATTAATTACACGTGATTATGTCAAACAATGCCTAAAAACTATAGCTAAAATGTATTGAAATAACTGGCTGTAAACAAGCAACATGGTGCAATTATTTCTCAACATGATTGTTTCCATTAGTCTTAAGAATTCACTTTATAAGTGCAACGACCGATAATAGGTGCTTTTGAATGCTAATAATTTTATATATTAATTATGTTATTGCTATATACTATTTTATGATTAAATTAAAAAAATAACATAGCCTTACAATTACATAATCATAATTATATAGTAATTTTCTAATGATTCATTATTGACACATAATTACATCACAGCATTATTTAAAACAAAAAATAACTTTTTTAAACAACTGTTCGTTAAAACTTCAGAGTTCATATTTTTGTTGTACCATTTTTGAAACCATTTTGACAGTATTAACAATATGTTTCTACGATAAACGAGCACATGACGCGAAGAGATATTTCTTCATTACATTGTACTAGTAAGAAATATGCTATACTCCTACAATGACTGGGTATTACCTGCTTTTAAAACATTTCCAATTGATTTCATTCCATACACTCATAAGATTTGACGGCACATAAAATTTATAACGGTGTTTGACAACATGGCAAAATAAACACTGAATAGCAAAACACTAGCACTAATAATAATAATAATATGCTTCATATTATGGAGACATTAGTCTAGTCAATCATATTTAATTATTAGATGGAATGTAATGACAATATTTGTGATTACTTATACAAGTTTGATGGTAATTATAAACGTTAATTATAATTCTTATACTGCTATAAAGCCAAATAAATTTTATATCTATGTAATTATATAGTAATAATATATGATTTACGACAAAACGTTGTTTTAAAACTAAAAGCAAAACTGTTTTAAAAGTGGCCGAAAATACTTTAAATTTACAAAGCTCTTATTTTTGTTTTAAAATGCATAATTCAAATCACATTAACATGTTCACAGTCATAAACTACTACCAAAGCTAACATGAATAAGCAAAATGATGAAATAATATTCAATATATTTGCTTACCTTTCCTAATTACATTGCCATGGTAACCGTTATTCAAAACATTTGAAAATTACACAAGTTAACATATTTGAATAGTTCAGTCATAATGATGATTTGTTTAAAAATGATTGATGAATATTATTTGCCTCGAGTGTTGTTATATACAAAAATATCTGGTCACTCTATAATATGTCCCGGCAATACCAATATATATGTACTTGTTTATAAATCGGTGATTTCTGGAACTGCAGAAATGCTCCAAATCAGACTTATGCCCTGAAATAAAAAAAATAAAAAGTAATAATACCCAGTTTTTTGTATGTTTTTTTGTATTTTTTCCAATCAGATTATAAGCTATAGAATTAAATATTGAAATAAATCTTAATTGTAGTTCGAAAACGTTGTCTTACAATCAATGGAACTCTCGGCATGACGCAAGATACTGCGGCATCTATATTATAGCTAAAATGTTATATGTTACACAGTCTGTTGGTGACCTAATATGGTTTATACAGGGTCAGTAAATTCCATATCGGGCGAGGGCGAAGCCTACCGATCACCCTACAGAACCACCGTGGATACCTGTAAACAAACATACACGGATACGGAGAGCGGAGAGAAGTTCGGGATGAGACACTGCTGTATGTTTCAGTAACCTATAGCTGTCCCTAGACCAACCAAATTAACCCTTTATATACCACATCACTGTGTATCGTTTATAACCTACCGATTACAGCAATAAATCATTAACAAAACAAAATTTGAATGTATCCACACAGACTGTGTAACATATAACATTTTAGCTATAATATAGATGCCGCAGTATCTTGCGTCATGCCGAGAGTTCCATTGATGTGTGACTGGTGTCTGAGTTGGAAATACCGTCGTTTGGCGGCATTCTGTTTGACTTACTAGCAACTTCTGTCAAAGAAATCAATTGCACTTTCATCCTTGGAAATCAAATACTAGTAGATCAATTTTTAGACAAATACAATAAATATGAATCACCACCAAACACTAAAAACAAACATACTACACCCGCCATGTGTGTAATCAAAATTGTGTGAAAGGAACATGGAAGTATGGGACGTCAAATATATCCAGGGCAATCCTGGACACAGAGATATCAAACTTGTCAACAATAATGTAATGACGGCCATAAACTTTTTGAGGGCCTTGATAGGCCTAGGCTTGCAATATCCCTGCGTAAACAATTTCCGTTTGTAGTTTGCTTCGTTGTAGTATATATTATATAACTTAACGAGTAATGTGTCGGGTCAGACAATGTCATAATTGTCATAATTTGGTATGATTAGTCTAGTATAACTAATAAAGATATTTGTTGTTCTTATTATGCAAACTGTGGTTATAAATAAAAATGGGGCCTACAGATGTAGTTTTAAATACACACCCAGGTATACAATTCATCATCATATATAATTTGTTATAATAAACTTTGTTTTGCATACTACCCTTTAACAGCATTTTTAATGTTTTGGTTGAAAGGCAAATATCAGATAATAAAGATGATATGATTGGTTGAGTGGGGTTTTACTATCAGTCAAGAATATTTCACTTATATCGAGACTTCACCAGCTATATATGAGGTGGCAGAAATTTTGATCAATGCAGTGACCTCGGTGTTCTTTTACTTGTTACACCTAACGTAACGTACGCCCGGTGGACCCGTCACATTTTACTTTAAATGCATGGCGAAAGAACCTTGACTACCTATTTTCAAGTCAAGATCAGATCCCGTCAGGGTTCGTATTCCGACCTCCCACATACAGAGCGAGCACTCTACCAACTGAATTACCGAAGTGGTATAGATCATGTGAGCAGCGAGTTTTATCGCTCGTTAATTTTTGCAGATTGTCTCCCCTTCATCTATAAAATGAGATATAAATACTCACGTAAATGTCATTGTAAAATGCTGAAGTGTGTTTTCTCCTTCCCGTACTAAGTGTACATGGTCGATGTCTACTTCATCAGATAACATGGTTCTCCATTTCCCCTTCAAATAGTCGTTTGAATGAATGACATTACCTGGAACATACAGAGCGTGGAGTTTTGGGATCCGAAATGCCGTCAGGTGAATCTCATTTACTGATGCCATCTTACCAATAATGAAATATCCGGAATCATCTTCCATGGGACAGTCAAGGTGGGAAAACGCGTGTTTTTCAATTCCACTCCCGCCATTTTGAAGTTTCACATAATCATCTAGATATTTGTTGGCATAAAGAAAATCTGTGATTCCGTGACGATAAAGCAGAGAGATCTTTTCCTGCTTTCCATTAGCAAAACTGCAGTCGTAATAACGCAATGTCTCGTTCGTTCCAAAGTCGCAAAGTATTTGCCCATTGAAATCTGGCGGAAATATACATTTTCCAGATTTTCCCACTTCCGGACCACTGATCCATTTGACGCCTTTTACAATAGTATGCTTAGGTTCTATGGGAGGCACGTCAGAAAAGCAAGCTAAGTCCATAAGGGAGTAACTTCCTGGTGTAAAATCCGCAACCATTTCATCTGGACTCGACATAACAACGTCCCGATGCCCCTTTTCGTTTAAAGCTTGCAAATGCATTCCATCTGTCTTTTAAGTATTCAGCAAGATCATCCGAATCGGTATCATCATATAGTTTCTTCAGCATTTTGTTCATGTTCTCATTTTGTGACGTGGATCCTGTCTCAGGCAGAATGCTGGGGTCCATTTCATCTTTAAATAGTTGTTGAAACTTTTCGTAAGAAATCTCTTCATCGCCTGATTGTTGTATGGATTCAAATGTTTTCATTAGTTTCGACAAGGCAACTCCTCTTTTCTGTTCCCACATATATTCAATATATTCCTTAACATTGATAGTACCACTTCCGTCGCGATCTGCTGACAAGAATGCAGACCTGAGTCTGTTTGACACGGAATCGCCTTCTCCATCTTGAAATATGGCAGTCTCGAAATATTCTACAAATTCGTCAAAAGATATTTTTCCTGACCTATCGTTGTCTATACTCTCAAAAACCTGATCAGAGTCCTCCTTTGACATAGAAGTCATACCGACGAGTGGAAAGAATTTGAAGAATTCATCTTTGTCAAGAATCCCGTTTCCATCTCTATCTAGCTTCATGAAGATGACTTTTAATTTCTCCTCTTCAATTTCGACTACATTCTTTGGTTCAGTTTTTTCCATCTCATTATTGTTAATTGATGAAACCTTATCACTTTTTTCCATCGTCAATGGCTCAATGTTAATGTCCCCATGCGTAAGTCTATCTGTATTTTCATTGTTGCTAGTATCTATGAATTCCCGAATCATTTCCATCCAAAATCTTCTTTCAATATCGGTGCCACTTGACAGGCAAATTTGGTCTTGCCCAGATGCTAACTTAAAACACCCATTATATGACTTGTACAATAGGTCGTCTGCGGGAATGGGTTCTAACGTCGTTTTCGATGTAATGACCATTTCACCCTTGAAACTACATCCTGTCCGATCAGACAAAAAAGATTTTCCGTAATATGAAAGGCTTTCATTTGTCAACACAAACCAGCATTCTTCCCACCATGTAAACTTCGACATTAGTGTGTTCCCAATATGCATCCATCCCCATTTGATAAAGTTATTTGCAAACCTTTCATGGATATCGAAAACAGCTGAACGCAAGGAACGCACGTGCGCTGGAGTGGAGACAAAGTCATGAAGGACGTTCAAAAATTTGGTGAATGTTGCAGTTTTTCCAAGCGAATCAATCGCCTTTCTCTTGTCTATTTCAAGTTTTTCTCCCAGACAAATGGCAAGAAAACGTATTTCCTCAGTACGAATCACGGCTGGGAAAGAGTCTTCGTCTGCAAACCTGTTAAAAATCCGCCATAGCTTTCCAATTATATCTTCCGGTATACTAGGTGAAACGTACCGATTTTGACAAATTTCCCAGCACCTTTTCTCAATTTGCGTTAAGAACGCCAGGAGAGGTACATCAGAGGCGATCAATGAGGAATGAGCGTATGACTTGAAGTTAACAAGCCTAATCTGGTCACAACAACCAAACAGTCTATTGAACTTTCTCTCCGAGTACTCCACCGAAGAAAGATCTATGAATTTTGAAGTTACTTCTTTGATGAGATTAACGGTTAACTTTTTGTTGTTGGCTGACGATAAAGCTTCAGCTGCCTCCCAAATACAAACCAACGGTTCGCCAGGCATGATGATATCTGAAAAGGAGAAAGTTTGATTATGTATATAAGGTCATAAATGACATGCTTAATATGTGTATTATATATACGTAATTATAACTCTGTGTAAATTACTTGTTTTTGCTGAATATTGTGTAGTTATTAGCAGCCATGATTATACTCGGAATAAAGAACATTTATAATCTACACTAACATCCATAAAAAACTTCATATTTCCAATAGCTTTATATTAAAATCACCATGTCATTTTATTCATACAATTGACATTTGAGTTCAGTCTGTAATGTTTTGAAGTGATATCTTGAATAGATATTTTATAAATTATTTAAATGTATGTTTCGTATTAAATTTATTTTTCTTGAAATATTTATAGATACATTTTTTAAGGTAAAACATTTTAGCGAGGTAAAACACAAAGCTTTAGCAGAATGTTGTCTTCACCACTTTTATTTTGTGGAGATTTTGTGTTTATTGTGATTTGACCAATTGTAGCCATGTACATTGTATAATTATTTATGGATGATTATGTATTTTCTATTTATTTTATGTGTGACATTGTCTTGTGAAATCCCTTATGATAATTATTGGTCTTATTATTTATTTGTCTTCACAAGTCGAAATGTCATCTAGCTTACAGGTGGCTTAAAGATAGATTAAATATGCCTTTAAGCTATCTATAAGTTTCAAATTAATGCCTTTTACTTACTCCATTAATCACAAGAGGTGATACAAGAGGTAAAATATATACTAGTATACAGATTATCAAAGCACCGTGACATTTACATCTGAAATTTACAATAACATTGACATATAAATATAACTGATAGTATTATATTACCGTATAAAAACAGTTAAATTACTTCAACAGCTACTTCTTGATGTGTTAAAAGTATAAAAACAGTTAAATTACTTCAACAGCTACTTCTTGATGTGTTAAAAGTATAAAAACAGTTAAATTACTTCAACAGCTACTTCTTGATGTGTTAAAAGTATAAAAACAGTTAAATTACTTCAACAGCTACTTCTTGATGTGTTAAAAGTATAAAAACAGTTAAATTACTTCAACAGCTACTTCTTGATGTGTTAAAAGTATAAAAACAGTTACATTACTTCAACAGCTACTTCTTGATGTGTTAAAAGTATAAAAACAGTTACATTACTTCAACAGCTACTTCTTGATGTGTTAAAAGTATAAAAACAGTTACATTACTTCAACAGCTACTTCTTGATGTGTTAAAAGTAAAAACAGTTACATTACTTTAATAGTTACTTCTTGATGTGTTAAAAGTATAAAAACAGTTACATTACTTTAATAGTTACTTCTTGATGTGTTAAAAGTATAAAAACAGTTAAATTACTTCAACAGCTACTTCTTGATGTGTTAAAAGTATAAAAACAGTTAAATTACTTCAACAGCTACTTCTTGATGTGTTAAAAGTATAAAAACAGTTACATTACTTCAACAGCTACTTCTTGATGTGTTAAAAGTATAAAAACAGTTACATTACTTCAACAGCTACTTCTTGATGTGTTAAAAGTATAAAAACAGTTACATTACTTTAATAGTTACTTCTTGATGTGTTAAAAGTATAAAAACAGTTACATTACTTTAATAGTTACTTCTTGATGTGTTAAAAGTATAAAAACAGTTAAATTACTTCAACAGCTACTTCTTGATGTGTTAAAAGTATAAAAACAGTTAAATTACTTCAACAGCTACTTCTTGATGTGTTAAAAGTATAAAAACAGTTACATTACTTCAACAGCTACTTCTTGATGTGTTAAAAGTATAAAAACAGTTACATTACTTCAACAGCTACTTCTTGATGTGTTAAAAGTATAAAAACAGTTACATTACTTTAATAGTTACTTCTTGATGTGTTAAAAGTATAAAAACAGTTACATTACTTTAATAGTTACTTCTTGATGTGTTAAAAGTATAAAAACAGTTAAATTACTTCAACAGCTACTTCTTGATGTGTTAAAAGTATAAAAACAGTTAAATTACTTCAACAGCTACTTCTTGATGTGTTAAAAGTATAAAAACAGTTACATTACTTCAACAGCTACTTCTTGATGTGTTAAAAGTATAAAAACAGTAACATTACTTTAATAGTTACTTCTTGATGTGTTACAAGTATAAAAACAGTTACATTACTTCAATAGTTACTTCTTGATGTGTTAAAAGTATAAAAACAGTTAAATTACTTCAACAGCTACTTCTTGATGTGTTAAAAGTATAAAAACAGTTAAATTACTTCAACAGCTACTTCTTGATGTGTTAAAAGTATAAAAACAGTTACATTACTTCAACAGCTACTTCTTGATGTGTTAAAAGTATAAAAACAGTTACATTACTTCAACAGCTACTTCTTGATGTGTTAAAAGTATAAAAACAGTTACATTACTTTAATAGTTACTTCTTGATGTGTTAAAAGTATAAAAACAGTTACATTACTTCAATAGTTACTTCTTGATGTGTTAAAAGTATAAAAACAGTTAAATTACTTCAACAGCTACTTCTTGATGTGTTAAAAGTATAAAAACAGTTAAATTACTTCAACAGCTACTTCTTGATGTGTTAAAAGTATAAAAACAGTTACATTACTTCAACAGCTACTTCTTGATGTGTTAAAAGTATAAAAACAGTTACATTACTTCAACAGCTACTTCTTGATGTGTTAAAAGTATAAAAACAGTTACATTACTTTAATAGTTACTTCTTGATGTGTTAAAAGTATAAAAACAGTTACATTACTTCAATAGTTACTTCTTGATGTGTTAAAAGTATAAAAACAGTTAAATTACTTCAACAGCTACTTCTTGATGTGTTAAAAGTATAAAAACAGTTAAATTACTTCAACAGCTACTTCTTGATGTGTTAAAAGTATAAAACCAGTTACATTACTTTAATAGTTACTTCTTGATGTGTTAAAAGTATAAAAACAGTTAAATTACTTCAATAGTTACTTCTTGATGTGTTAAAAGTATAAAAACAGTTACATTACTTCAATAGTTACTTCTTGATGTGTTAAAAGTATAAAAACAGTTAAATGACTTCAATAGTTACTTCTTGATGTGTTAAAAGTATAAAACCAGTTAAATGACTTCAATAGTTACTTCTTGATGTGTTAAAAGTATAAAAACAGTTAAATGACTTCAATAGTTACTTCTTGATGTGTTAAAAGTATAAAAACAGCAGTTACATTACTTCAATAGTTACTTCTTGATGTGTTAAAAGTATAAAAACAGTTACATTACTTCAATAGTTACTTTTTGATGTGTTAAAAGTATAAAAACAGTTACATTACTTCAATAGTTACTTCTTGATGTGTTAAAAGTATAAAAATAGTTAAATTACTTCAATAGTTACTTCTTGATGTGTTAAAAGTATAAAAACAGTTAAATTACTTCAATAGTTACTTCTTGATGTGTTAAAAGTATAAAAACAGTTAAATGACTTCAATAGTTACTTCTTGATGTGTTAAAAGTATAAAACCAGTTAAATGACTTCAATAGTTACTTCTTGATGTGTTAAAAGTATAAAAACAGTTAAATGACTTCAATAGTTACTTCTTGATGTGTAAAAAGTATAAAAACAGTTAAATTACTTCAATAGTTACTTCTTGATGTGTTAAAAGTATAAAAACAGTTACATTACTTCAATAGTTACTTTTTGATGTGTTAAAAGTATAAAAGAAGGGGTATAATAATCATAATATCAGAATAATAAGTATTTAAGTTGCTTATAAACTATGTATATTCATTTGTAAAACTGAAGGCCCTCTGAAATAATTTTGTTGAGTACATGGTAATTTTCAGTATTAAATTAAAACTGCATTTGGTCTTGATCTGTATTTTGTATCTATATATTTCCTTCTTAATGAACCGAGTCTGTCGCATTGAAATAAAAAAAACGTAATTTATCCCCAATCTCGGTTTTCTTACGAAGTTTATATATTTCATTTGCATTTAAGTTTTGACACCTTCCCGTTTAAATAGGTAAATGATGGTTACTGAATCTAAATGTACTTATAATTTCTACATCTACATTTAAACTGCTTAAATCAAAAACAAACATACTAATCCATTTCCGAATCACAATCCAGAAGCAAAGTAAAAACTTTGGAACCGACAAGTTAGGTTAGACACGTGAACTTCCACCAGGGAAGTGAGGCCGGGTGCTCCGGAAGGGTAAGCACCTCCTGTTTAGCTAGCTACACCCGCCACGTGTGTAATCAAAATTGTGTGAAAGGAACATGGAACTATGAGACTTAAAGGTGGTTTTCAGCTACATTTAAGCTAACCTTAAGGAGCTTAATAATACTGACGTTTTAAGCCGATTTAAGTCATCTTCAATCTCCTTTAAGCTTTTTATTTTTTAACAAGAGGCCCATGGGCCTTAACGCTCACCTGTGACCTTGACCTTTGAACCCATGAGCTTCATTCAAATATCAAAATGATAATTAAGCCAATATTCTAATATACATCCCTATACAAAAAGTTTATAGTTTTTGAGATAAATAATCATTTCAGTACTTGTTTGTATCTGTGATCTTGACATTTGAACCCATGTCCTTCATTCATATATCAAAATGACCATTGTGCCAACAATATTCTAATATACATGCCTATACAAAAAGTTAATAGTTTTCAAGATAATTAACCATTTAGGTATTCATTCGCATCTGTGAACTTGACCTTTGAACCCATGACCTTCGTTCATATATCAAAATGATCATTAGGATAATACCTAAATATTCTAATAATCATTTCAGAATTTGTTTACATCTGTGACCTTGACCTTTGAACCCATAGCCTTCATTCATATATCAAAATGGTTGTTAGGCTAATACCTACATTATTCTAATATACATGCATATACAAAAAGTTAATAGTTTTCAAGATAATTAACCATTCAGGTATTCATTCGCATCTGTGACCTTGACCTTTGAACCCATGACCTTCATTCATATATCAAAATGATCGTTAGGATAATACCTAAAATATTCTAATATACATGCCTATACAAAAAGTCTATAGTTTTTGAGATAAATAATCATTTCAGTACTTGTTTACATCTGTGACCTTGACCTTTGAACTCATGACCTTTATTCATATATTAAAATGACCATTGAGCCATTACCTACAATATTCTAATATACATGCCTATACAAAAAGTTCATAGTTTTGCAGATAATTAACTATTTTGGTAAACTTGTACATCTGTGACCTTGACCTTTGAACCCAGGACCTTAATCGATATATCAAAATGATCATCATGTCAATACCTACAATTAACCTAAAAAATCCTACGTCATTATCACCAGAAATGTTTAAAAAATAGCATTTTTTATCAAAGGTCAAAAACTGGGACATGACCTTGACCTTTGACATCAATCGAAAGAAAATCGCAAGACAAGATCAACAGTGAAAACTCCATACAATTATCTTCAGCCATTATGAAGTTATAACAATAAATGTCTCATTTTAAAAATTACATAATATTATGCAAAAAACGCGTAGCCTATTTTTCGTCCAATTTTTATGAAAAACACGATTTTAATGTATCTAGGTATCCTAAATCCAAAAATCAAATCAAAATTTGCCTGCACCTTTTGGTTTCAGAGAAAAGATTAATTTGTTTTTTGGCTATTTATAGTAACGGCAGCCATATTGTTGGGCGTGGTCAAACCCCGAACAAAATTTTGAAAGCCTGTTACCCAGGCATAATAACCGCCAAGTTTCATCAAATTTGGCTCAGTAGTTTTGGAGAAGAAGATTAAAATGTAAAGTTTACGCACGACGGACGACGCACGACGGACGACGGACAGTGATAGATAGCAATAGCTCATCTGAGCCTTTCGGCTCAGAGGAGCTAAAAATGTTTCTTTTTGAAATACTGTTTTAGTTTAATGACTCGAAGTAAACAAATTTTAATATTTTTTTAATTTCACAATTATAAATATGTTAAAATACTTAAAAATGTTTATTACTATTTATCAAATCATCCCTACACTAATTTAAAAGTTATTGATTTTATCCACTTATTTATAATTATTATTATTATTATTATTATTAGTATATTATTATTTAATGCATTTTTGTAATTGGAGTTTCATTTTTCCAATTTATATTAATAATCCTGAAATCTCAAATGAAAAAGAACTCATTACCAATTCCAAATTTTATCAAAATACTTGTACAATTTGTCAGCCCGAGAGGGAATGGGACTTACGATTGTCTCCCTTGACTCTGCATCCTTATCCATTAGAATTCAGAGGAATAAGGATCAGATTCTGATATTATCAGAAATATTTAGACAATATTCAAATTTTTTGTTTCATGAGGGGACGACTGTAGAATGAGTAAAATAGTCAACAAAATATTCCTACCTCTAGATCAGCAATATCTAGTTAAATCCACTGTCTGTCTGTCTGTCTGTCTGTCTGTTATCCTGTAAAGTAACATGATAAGTAAGATGAGTATAATACAACTATTACATATGTACATTCCAATCACGCTGTTGTTATATAACGCTATTTGTAAAAGATTCACGCGTCAATGCGTGTTTGTTAAACTCATTGTAAAATCTTTAAAAACAAAATAGCGACGTTGATAATTTTGATTGGGACTTATCATTTTAAACACAGTGCCGTTTGATTTGATTATACACAACTGTGTTTCCATTAATACCATTTAAAAGACATAAATAAAAAACTGAAAAAATCAAACGTAAAAGCATTTATAATTACTCTACCTAGTACAGGAATTTTTCTTTTTTGACATAAGTTACTCATAATAATGCGTTTCATATCGAAAATTTGCAACTTTTATCTGAATTCAATTTTCTATAAGCCCCTTTTATTACCTTAACACATTTGCATTTCCATAATAAAGGACAGAAGATATCACCATCCAGTCGTTTATTCTATATTGTCACCCTTCAAAGAAATTTCTCGCATAGCATTAGCGATTGGTTTAACTTGCCGGGGTACTATCCTGGGTATATTCAACGCACGCGACGTTTAATGGTAAAAGGGAAGTAACTCGTACATCTCTGACGTCTTGTTACGGTAAACAAACTTGGCGACAACGTTCGCAAGTCACACAAAATACGAAATGGAAGTTAAAAAGATACACTGGTAATGCTATGAAGGGAGACAAAAATGTACATTCATCTTTGACGGGGTACATGGGGCCGTGTAACCTGCCAAAGCCCTATATAACTTATAATGTTTATTCATTTAATTATTTATTTTCATTTATTTATCTATTGTTAATAATTATTATACATGTAATTATTATTGGTGCTGGGGGTGCTGATATTGTTTTTATGGTACATTGACAGTTCGTAATATAGGTAAACAACATTGACCTGTCCGCTTGACCTTTCATTCAGAATATTCATATAGGAGGGTCCACCAAATACATGGGTAGTGTTAGGATTCAAGTTTATACAAACACAATGGACGTGCCTACTCTATGAAGTGACAATAAACATGGGAGAGTCCATATAATGTAAATAGCCTAAGATAGGTAATAGTTACCGACCGAGTGGGAGGTGTTCATGAATTGGAAAACCTGGGCACGTGCGGTCAGTGATCCCGAGCCGCAAAGCGGCGTGGGATTACGAGCACGTGACCAGGTTTTCCAATTCATGGACACCGACGACAAGGTCGGTAACTGACTTATACAATGATATATAAAAATAGTTATAATTCTTGAAATAAAGATGACGGCGAATTATACAATTATTGAGGATATTTGAGTTACATTTGAACGTGTAGTAAAAATTTTTAAAATTTTTATTTATAAATCTTCACACTTGTGTAGGTAATTTCATAATAGTGTCTCTTTTACGTTTTCCAACAAAATTGTTTTCACTTGAATTTTCCTACTTAGATGATCTTTAATGTATGCAGGGATAAAACCAAAAATAATGATAATTAAACAAGAAAATTTGGGGCTGTGTAATATGTAAAAACATATTATGTGATTTTCATTTCTCTAGTTAACAGACAGTAATAAAGGAGTAGCAATGTCCAATCATGAAAGGGTCTTTGTTTCACTGGTCACAAATAATAAGTTTGCTCTGCAAAAATATTGTCTGAAGACCGACCTTAAACAATGATTTTAATCGTATTTCAGTTTTGAACTTCCGAGTAAATCGAATCTGTTTCTCTTTTCAATAAAATTTAACATGTGTAGCTTTAAATGATGCCACAAGTCATACACAATGTGTGGGTATTTAAATACTTGATTTTCGAGTTATGCCATTATGTCAGGTCCTTTTTTTTGGTCCCGGTTTTGGATTGACCCCCCCCCCCAAAAAAAATGCATTTCCGGAATAAATACTTGTTTGTAAAGTGTCACTGGCGTTCCCAAAAAGTTAAAGTTGCATGTATTTGCTATAAGAGTTGTTGTTCGCAGAAGTACATGCCAATTATTATTTTATGCAATATATATTAAGACTATTGTTGACTTTATGTGACCTAATTTATTTTAATGTCATCCATACAACTTCATTATAAGATGTCATCTATACAGCTTATGACACGGGTGTCATCTGTACAGGTTCCTTATATAAGTGTGTCATATATACGGTCTTATTATACGGCTGTTATTTTACGGATGTCACGAAGTTTATATATTTCATTTGCATTTAAGTTTTGACACCTTCCCGTTTAAATAGGTAAATGATGGTTACTGAATCTAATGTACTTTTAATTTCTACATCTACACTTAAACTGCTTAAATCAAAAACAAACATACTAATCCATTTCCGAATCACAATCCAGAAGCAAAGTAAAAACTTTGGAACCGACAAGTTAGGTTAGACACGTGAACTTCCACCAGGGAAGTGAGGCCGGGTGCTCCGGAAGGGTAAGCACCTCCTGTTTAGCTAGCTACACCCGCCACGTGTGTAATCAAAATTGTGTGAAAGGAACATGGAACTATGAGACTTAAAGGTGGTTTTCAGCTACATTTAAGCTAACCTTAAGGAGCTTAATAATACTGACGTTTTAAGCCGATTTAAGTCATCTTCAATCTCCTTTAAGCTTTTTATTTTTTAACAAGAGGCCCATGGGCCTTAACGCTCACCTGTGACCTTGACCTTTGAACCCATGAGCTTCATTCAAATATCAAAATGATAATTAAGCCAATATTCTAATATACATCCCTATACAAAAAGTTTATAGTTTTTGAGATAAATAATCATTTCAGTACTTGTTTGTATCTGTGATCTTGACATTTGAACCCATGTCCTTCATTCATATATCAAATGACCATTGTGCCAACAATATTCTAATATACATGCCTATACAAAAGTTAATAGTTTTCAAGATAATTAACCATTTAGGTATTCATTCGCATCTGTGAACTTGACCTTTGAACCCATGACCTTCGTTCATATATCAAAATGATCATTAGGATAATACCTAAATATTCTAATAATCATTTCAGAATTTGTTTACATCTGTGACCTTGACCTTTGAACCCATAGCCTTCATTCATATATCAAAATGGTTGTTAGGCTAATACCTACATTATTCTAATATACATGCATATACAAAAAGTTAATAGTTTTCAAGATAATTAACCATTCAGGTATTCATTCGCATCTGTGACCTTGACCTTTGAACCCATGACCTTCATTCATATATCAAAATGATCGTTAGGATAATACCTAAAATATTCTAATAACATGCCTATACAAAAAGTCTATAGTTTTTGAGATAAATAATCATTTCAGTACTTGTTTACATCTGTGACCTTGACCTTTGAACTCATGACCTTTATTCATATATTAAAATGACCATTGAGCCATTACCTATAATATTCTAATATACATGCCTATACAAAAAGTTCATAGTTTTGCAGATAATTAACTATTTTGGTAAACTTGTACATCTGTGACCTTGACCTTTGAACCCAGGACCTTAATCGATATATCAAAATGATCATCATGTCAATACCTACAATTAACCTAAAAAATCCTACGTCATTATCACCAGAAATGTTTAAAAATAGCATTTTTTATCAAAGGTCAAAAACTGGGACATGACCTTGACGTTTGACTTCAATCGAAAGAAAATCGCAAGACAAGATCAACAGTGAAAACTCCATACAATTATCTTCAGCCATTATGAAGTTATAACAATAAATGTCTCATTTTAAAATTACATAATATTATGCAAAAAACGCGTAGCCTATTTTTCGTCCAATTTTTATGAAAAACACGATTTTAATGTATCTAGGTATCCTAAATCCAAAATCAAATCAAAATTTGCCTGCACCTTTTGGTTTCAGAGAAGAGATTAATTGGTTTTTTGGCTATTTATAGTAACGGCAGCCATATTGTTGGGCGTGGTCAAACCCCGAACAAAATTTTGAAAGCCTGTTACCCAGGCATAATAACCGCCAAGTTCATCAAATTTGGCTCAGTAGTTTTGGAGAAGAAGATTAAAATGTAAAGTTTACGCACGACGGACGACGCACGACGGACGACGGACAGTGATAGATAGCAATAGCTCATCTGAGCCTTTCGCTCAGAGGAGCTAAAAATGTTTCTTTTTGAAATACTGTTTTAGTTTAATGACTCGAAGTAAACAAATTTTAATATTTTTTTAATTTCACAATTATAAATATGTTAAAATACTTAAAAATGTTTATTACTATTTATCAAATCATCCCTACAACTAATTTAAAAGTTATTGATTTTATCCACTTATATTATTATTATTATTAGTATATTATTATTTAATGCATTTTTGTAATTGGAGTTCATTTTTCCAATTTATATTAATAATCCTGAAATCTCAAATGAAAAAGAACTCATTACCAATTCCAAATTTTATCAAATACTTGTACAATTTGTCAGCCCGAGAGGGAATGGGACTTACGATTGTCTCCCTTGACTCTGCATCCTTATCCATTAGAATTCAGAGGAATAAGGATCAGATTCTGATATTATCAGAAATATTTAGACAATATTCAAATTTTTTGTTTCATGAGGGGACGACTGTAGAATGAGTAAAATAGTCAACAAAATATTCCTACCTCTAGATCAGCAATATCTAGTTAAATCCACTGTCTGTCTGTCTGTCTGTCTGTCTGTCTGTCTGTCTGTCTGTTATCCTGTAAAGTAACATGATAAGTAAGATGAGTATAATACAACTATTACATATGTACATTCCAATCACGCTGTTGTTATATAACGCTATTTGTAAAAGATTCACGCGTCAATGCGTGGTGTTAAACTCATTGTAAAATCTTTAAAAACAAAATAGCGACGTTGATAATTTTGATTGGGACTTATCATTTTAAACACAGTGCCGTTTGATTTGATTATACACAACTGTGTTTCCATTAATACCATTTAAAAGACATATAAATAAAAAACTGAAAAAATCAAACGTAAAAGCATTTATAATTACTCTACCTAGTACAGGAATTTTTCTTTTTGACATAAGTTACTCATAATAATGCGTTTCATATCGAAAATTTGCAACTTTTATCTGAATTCAATTTCTATAAGCCCTTTATTACCTTAACACATTTGCATTTCCATAAAAGGACAGAAGAGATATCACCATCCAGTCGTTATTCTATATTGTCACCCTTCAAAGAAATTTCTCGCATAGCATTAGCGATTGGTTTAACTTGCCGGGTACTATCCTGGGTATATTCAACGCACGCGACGTTTAATGGTAAAAGGGAAGTAACTCGTACATCTCTGACGTCTTGTTACGGTAAACAAACTTGGCGACAACGTTCGCAAGTCACACAAAATACGAAATGGAAGTTAAAAAGATACACTGGTAATGCTATGAAGGAGACAAAAATGTACATTCATCTTTGACGGGGTACATGGGGCCGTGTAACCTGCCAAAGCCCTATATAACTTATAATGTTTATCATTTAATATTTATTTTCATTTATTTATCTATTGTTAATAATTATTATACATGTAATTATTATTGGTGCTGGGGGTGCTGATATTGTTTTTTATGGTACATTGACAGTTCGTAATATAGGTAAACAACATTGACCTGTCCGCTTGACCTTTCATTCAGAATATTCATATAGGAGGGTCCACCAAATACATGGGTAGTGTTAGGATTCAAGTTTATACAAACACAATGGACTGCCTACTCTATGAAGTGACAATAAACATGGGAGAGTCCATATAATGTAAATAGCCTAAGATAGGTAATAGTTAACCGACGAGTGGGAGGTGTTCATGAATTGGAAAACCTGGGCACGTGCGGTCAGTGATCCCGAGCCGCAAAGCGGGCGGGATTACGAGCACGTGACCAGGTTTTCCAATTCATGGACACCGACGACAAGGTCGGTAACTGACTTATACAATGATATATAAAATAGTTATAATTCTTGAAATAAAGATGACGGCGAATTATACAATTATTGAGGATATTTGAGTTACATTTGAACGTGTAGTAAAAATTTTAAAATTTTTATTTATAAATCTTCACACTTTTGTGTAATTTCATAATAGTGTCTCTTTTACGTTTTGCCAACAAAATTGTTTTCACTTGAATTTTCCTACTTAGATGATCTTTAATGTATGCAGGGATAAAACCAAAAATAATGATAATTAAACGAGAAAATTTGGGGCTGTGTAATATGTAAAAAACATATTATGTGATTTTCATTTCTCTAGTTAACAGACAGTAATAAAGAGTAGCAATGTCCAATCATGAAAGGGTCTTTGTTTCACTGGTCACAAAAATAAGTTTGCTCTGCAAAAATATTGTCTGAAGACCGACCTTAAACAATGATTTTAATCGTATTTCAGTTTTGAACTTCCGAGTAAATCGAATCTGTTTCTCTTTTCAATAAAATTTAACATGTGTAGCTTTAAATGATGCCACAAGTCATACACAATGTGTGGGTATTTAATACTTGATTTTCGAGTTATGCCATTATGTCAGGTCCTTTTTTTTTGGTCCCGGTTTTGGATTGACCCCCCCCCAAAAAAAATGCATTTCCGGAATAAATACTTGTTGTAAGTGTCACTGGCGTTCCCAAAAAGTAAAGTTGCATGTATTTGCTAAAGAGTTGTTGTTCGCAAGTACATGCAATTATTATTTTATGCAATATATATTAAGACTATTGTTGACTTATGTGACCTAATTTATTTTAATGTCATCCATACAACTTCATTATAAGATGTCATCTATACAGCTTTATGACACGGGTGTCATCTGTACAGGTTCCTTATATAAGTGTGTCATATATACGGTCTTATTATACGGCTGTATTTTACGGGTCACGAAGTTTATATATTTCATTTGCATTTAAGTTTTGACACCTTCCCGTTTAAATAGGTAAATGATGGTTACTGAATCTAAATGTACTTATTAATTTCTACATCTACACTTAAACTGCTTAAATCAAAACAAACATACTAATCCATTTCCGAATCACAATCCAGAAGCAAAGTAAAACTTTGGAACCGACAAGTTAGGTTAGACACGTGAACTTCCACCAGGGAAGTGAGGCCGGGTGCTCCGGAAGGGTAAGCACCTCCTGTTTAGCTAGCTACACCCGCCACGTGTGTAATCAAAATTGTGTGAAAGGAACATGGAACTATGAGACTTAAAGGTGGTTTTCAGCTACATTTAAGCTAACCTTAAGGAGCTTAATAATACTGACGTTTTAAGCCGATTTAAGTCATCTTCAATCTCCTTTAAGCTTTTTATTTTTAACAAGAGGCCCATGGGCCTTAACGCTCACCTGTGACCTTGACCTTTGAACCCATGAGCTTCATTCAAATATCAAAATGATAATTAAGCCAATATTCTAATATACATCCCTATACAAAAAGTTTATAGTTTTTGAGATAAATAATCATTTCAGTACTTGTTTGTATCTGTGATCTTGACATTTGAACCCATGTCCTTCATTCATATATCAAAATGACCATTGTGCCAACAATATTCTAATATACATGCCTATACAAAAAGTTAATAGTTTTCAAGATAATTAACCATTTAGGTATTCATTCGCATCTGTGAACTTGACCTTTGAACCCATGACCTTCGTTCATATATCAAAATGATCATTAGGATAATACCTAAATATTCTAATAATCATTTCAGAATTTGTTTACATCTGTGACCTTGACCTTTGAACCCATAGCCTTCATTCATATATCAAAATGGTTGTTAGGCTAATACCTACATTATTCTAATATACATGCATATACAAAAAGTTAATAGTTTTCAAGATAATTAACCATTCAGGTATTCATTCGCATCTGTGACCTTGACCTTTGAACCCATGACCTTCATTCATATATCAAAATGATCGTTAGGATAATACCTAAAATATTCTAATATACATGCCTATACAAAAAGTCTATAGTTTTTGAGATAAATAATCATTTCAGTACTTGTTTACATCTGTGACCTTGACCTTTGAACTCATGACCTTTATTCATATATTAAAATGACCATTGAGCCATTACCTACAATATTCTAATATACATGCCTATACAAAAAGTTCATAGTTTTGCAGATAATTAACTTTTGGTAACTTGTACATCTGTGACCTTGACCTTTGAACCCAGGACCTTAATCGATATATCAAAATGATCATCATGTCAATACCTACAATTAACCTAAAAAATCCTACGTCATTATCACCAGAAATGTTTAAAAAATAGCATTTTTTATCAAAGGTCAAAAACTGGGACATGACCTTGACGTTTGACTTCAATCGAAAGAAAATCGCAAGACAAGATCAACAGTGAAAACTCCATACAATTATCTTCAGCCATTATGAAGTTATAACAATAAATGTCTCATTTTAAAAATTACATAATATTATGCAAAAAACGCGTAGCCTATTTTTCGTCCAATTTTTATGAAAAACACGATTTTAATGTATCTAGGTATCCTAAATCCAAAAATCAAATCAAAATTTGCCTGCACCTTTTGGTTTCAGAGAAGAAGATTAATTTGTTTTTTGGCTATTTATAGTAACGGCAGCCATATTGTTGGGCGTGGTCAAACCCCGAACAAAATTTTGAAAGCCTGTTACCCAGGCATAATAACCGCCAAGTTTCATCAAATTTGGCTCAGTAGTTTTGGAGAAGAAGATTAAAATGTAAAGTTTACGCACGACGGACGACGCACGACGGACGACGGACAGTGATAGATAGCAATAGCTCATCTGAGCCTTTCGGCTCAGAGGAGCTAAAAATGTTTCTTTTTGAAATACTGTTTAGTTTAATGACTCGAAGTAAACAAATTTTAATATTTTTTTAATTTCACAATTATAAATATGTTAAAATACTTAAAAATGTTTATTACTATTTATCAAATCATCCCTACACTAATTTAAAAGTTATTGATTTTATCCACTTATTTATTATTATTATTATTATTAGTATATTTATTTAATGCATTTTTGTAATTGGAGTTTCATTTTTCCAATTTATATTAATAATCCTGAAATCTCAATGAAAAAGAACTCATTACCAATTCCAAATTTTATCAAAATACTTGTACAATTTGTCAGCCCGAGAGGGAATGGGACTTACGATTGTCTCCCTTGACTCTGCATCCTTATCCATTAGAATTCAGAGGAATAAGGATCAGATTCTGATATTATCAGAAATATTTAGACAATATTCAAATTTTTTGTTTCATGAGGGGACGACTGTAGAATGGGTAAAATAGTCAACAAAATATTCCTACCTCTAGATCAGCAATATCTAGTTAAATCCACTGTCTGTCTGTCTGTCTGTCTGTCTGTCTGTCTGTTATCCTGTAAAGTAACATGATAAGTAAGATGAGTATAATACAACTATTACATATGTACATTCCAATCACGCTGTTGTTATATAACGCTATTTGTAAAAGATTCACGCATCAATGCGTGTTTGTTAAACTCATTGTAAAATCTTTAAAAACAAAATAGCGACGTTGATAATTTTGATTGGGACTTATCATTTTAAACACAGTGCCGTTTGATTTGATTATACACAACTGTGTTTCCATTAATACCATTTAAAAGACATATAAATAAAAACTGAAAAAATCAAACGTAAAAGCATTTATAATTACTCTACCTAGTACAGGAATTTTTCTTTTTTGACATAAGTTACTCATAATAATGCGTTTCATATCGAAAATTTGCAACTTTATCTGAATTCAATTTTCTATAAGCCCCTTTTATTACCTTAACACATTTGCATTTCCATAATAAAGGACAGAAGATATCACCATCCAGTCGTTTATTCTATATTGTCACCCTTCAAAGAAATTTCTCGCATAGCATTAGCGATTGGTTTAACTTGCCGGGGTACTATCCTGGGTATATTCAACGCACGCGACGTTTAATGGTAAAAGGGAAGTAACTCGTACATCTCTGACGTCTTGTTACGGTAAACAAACTTGGCGACAACGTTCGCAAGTCACACAAAATACGAAATGGAAGTTAAAAAGATACACTGGTAATGCTATGAAGGGAGACAAAAATGTACATTCATCTTTGACGGGGTACATGGGCCGTGTAACCTGCCAAAGCCTATATAACTTATAATGTTTATTCATTTAATTATTTATTTTCATTTATTTATCTATTGTTAATAATTATTATACATGTAATTATTATTGGTGCTGGGGGTGCTGATATTGTTTTTATGGTACATTGACAGTTCGTAATATAGGTAAACAACATTGACCTGTCCGCTTGACCTTTCATTCAGAATATTCATATAGGAGGGTCCACCAAATACATGGGTAGTGTTAGGATTCAAGTTTATACAAACACAATGGACGTGCCTACTCTATGAAGTGACAATAAACATGGGAGAGTCCATATAATGTAAATAGCCTAAGATAGGTAATAGTTACCGACCGAGTGGGAGGTGTTCATGAATTGGAAAACCTGGCACGTGCGGTCAGTGATCCCGAGCCGCAAAGCGGCGTGGGATTACGAGCACGTGACCAGGTTTTCCAATTCATGGACACCGACGACAAGGTCGGTAACTGACTTATACAATGATATATAAAATAGTTATAATTCTTGAAATAAAGATGACGGCGAATTATACAATTATTGAGGATATTTGAGTTACATTTGAACGTGTAGTAAAAATTTTTAAAATTTTTATTTATAAATCTTCACACTTGTGTAGGTAATTTCATAATAGTGTCTCTTTTACGTTTTCCAACAAAATTGTTTTCACTTGAATTTTCCTACTTAGATGATCTTTAATGTATGCAGGGATAAAACCAAAAATAATGATAATTAAACGAGAAAATTTGGGGCTGTGTAATATGTAAAAACATATTATGTGATTTTCATTTCTCTAGTTAACAGACAGTAATAAAGGAGTAGCAATGTCCAATCATGAAAGGGTCTTTGTTTCACTGGTCACAAAATAATAAGTTTGCTCTGCAAAAATATTGTCTGAAGACCGACCTTAAACAATGATTTTAATCGTATTTCAGTTTTGAACTTCCGAGTAAATCGAATCTGTTTCTCTTTTCAATAAAATTTAACATGTGTAGCTTTAAATGATGCCACAAGTCATACACAATGTGTGGGTATTTAAATACTTGATTTTCGAGTTATGCCATTATGTCAGGTCCTTTTTTTTGGTCCCGGTTTTGGATTGACCCCCCCCCAAAAAAAATGCATTTCCGGAATAAATACTTGTTTGTAAAGTGTCACTGGCGTTCCCAAAAAGTTAAAGTTGCATGTATTTGCTATAAGAGTTGTTGTTCGCAGAAGTACATGCCAATTATTATTTTATGCAATATATATTAAGACTATTGTTGACTTTATGTGACCTAATTTATTTTAATGTCATCCATACAACTTCATTATAAGATGTCATCTATACAGCTTTATGACACGGGTGTCATCTGTACAGGTTCCTTATATAAGTGTGTCATATATACGGTCTTATTATACGGCTGTTATTTTACGGATGTCACGAAGTTTATATATTTCATTTGCATTTAAGTTTTGACACCTTCCCGTTTAAATAGGTAAATGATGGTTACTGAATCTAAATGTACTTTTAATTTCTACATCTACACTTAAACTGCTTAAATCAAAAACAAACATACTAATCCATTTCCGAATCACAATCCAGAAGCAAAGTAAAAACTTTGGAACCGACAAGTTAGGTTAGACACGTGAACTTCCACCAGGGAAGTGAGGCCGGGTGCTCCGGAAGGGTAAGCACCTCCTGTTTAGCTAGCTACACCCGCCACGTGTGTAATCAAAATTGTGTGAAAGGAACATGGAACTATGAGACTTAAAGGTGGTTTTCAGCTACATTTAAGCTAACCTTAAGGAGCTTAATAATACTGACGTTTTAAGCCGATTTAAGTCATCTTCAATCTCCTTTAAGCTTTTTATTTTTTAACAAGAGGCCCATGGGCCTTAACGCTCACCTGTGACCTTGACCTTTGAACCCATGAGCTTCATTCAAATATCAAAATGATAATTAAGCCAATATTCTAATATACATCCCTATACAAAAAGTTTATAGTTTTTGAGATAAATAATCATTTCAGTACTTGTTTGTATCTGTGATCTTGACATTTGAACCCATGTCCTTCATTCATATATCAAAATGACCATTGTGCCAACAATATTCTAATATACATGCCTATACAAAAAGTTAATAGTTTTCAAGATAATTAACCATTTAGGTATTCATTCGCATCTGTGAACTTGACCTTTGAACCCATGACCTTCGTTCATATATCAAAATGATCATTAGGATAATACCTAAATATTCTAATAATCATTTCAGAATTTGTTTACATCTGTGACCTTGACCTTTGAACCCATAGCCTTCATTCATATATCAAAATGGTTGTTAGGCTAATACCTACATTATTCTAATATACATGCATATACAAAAAGTTAATAGTTTTCAAGATAATTAACCATTCAGGTATTCATTCGCATCTGTGACCTTGACCTTTGAACCCATGACCTTCATTCATATATCAAAATGATCGTTAGGATAATACCTAAAATATTCTAATATACATGCCTATACAAAAAGTCTATAGTTTTTGAGATAAATAATCATTTCAGTACTTGTTTACATCTGTGACCTTGACCTTTGAACTCATGACCTTTATTCATATATTAAAATGACCATTGAGCCATTACCTACAATATTCTAATATACATGCCTATACAAAAAGTTCATAGTTTTGCAGATAATTAACTATTTTGGTAAACTTGTACATCTGTGACCTTGACCTTTGAACCCAGGACCTTAATCGATATATCAAATGATCATCATGTCAATACCTACAATTAACCTAAAAAATCCTACGTCATTATCACCAGAAATGTTTAAAAAATAGCATTTTTTATCAAAGGTCAAAAACTGGGACATGACCTTGACGTTTGACTTCAATCGAAAGAAAATCGCAAGACAAGATCAACAGTGAAAACTCCATACAATTATCTTCAGCCATTATGAAGTTATAACAATAAATGTCTCATTTTAAAAATTACATAATATTATGCAAAAAACGCGTAGCCTTTTTCGTCCAATTTTTATGAAAAACACGATTTTAATGTATCTAGGTATCCTAAATCCAAAAATCAAATCAAAATTTGCCTGCACCTTTTGGTTTCAGAGAAGAAGATTAATTTGTTTTTTGGCTATTTATAGTAACGGCAGCCATATTGTTGGGCGTGGTCAAACCCCGAACAAAATTTTGAAAGCCTGTTACCCAGGCATAATAACCGCCAAGTTTCATCAAATTTGGCTCAGTAGTTTTGGAGAAGAAGATTAAAATGTAAAGTTTACGCACGACGGACGACGCACGACGGACGACGGACAGTGATAGATAGCAATAGCTCATCTGAGCCTTTCGGCTCAGAGGAGCTAAAAATGTTTCTTTTTGAAATACTGTTTTAGTTTAATGACTCGAAGTAAACAAATTTTAATATTTTTTTAATTTCACAATTATAAATATGTTAAAATACTTAAAAATGTTTATTACTATTTATCAAATCATCCCTACACTAATTTAAAAGTTATTGATTTTATCCACTTATTTATTATTATTATTATTAGTATATTATTATTTAATGCATTTTTGTAATTGGAGTTTCATTTTTCCAATTTATATTAATAATCCTGAAATCTCAAATGAAAAAGAACTCATTACCAATTCCAAATTTTATCAAAATACTTGTACAATTTGTCAGCCCGAGAGGGAATGGGACTTACGATTGTCTCCCTTGACTCTGCATCCTTATCCATTAGAATTCAGAGGAATAAGGATCAGATTCTGATATTATCAGAAATATTTAGACAATATTCAAATTTTTTGTTTCATGAGGGGACGACTGTAGAATGGGTAAAATAGTCAACAAAATATTCCTACCTCTAGATCAGCAATATCTAGTTAAATCCACTGTCTGTCTGTCTGTCTGTCTGTCTGTCTGTCTGTCTGTTATCCTGTAAAGTAACATGATAAGTAAGATGAGTATAATACAACTATTACATATGTACATTCCAATCACGCTGTTGTTATATAACGCTATTTGTAAAAGATTCACGCATCAATGCGTGTTTGTTAAACTCATTGTAAAATCTTTAAAAACAAAATAGCGACGTTGATAATTTTGATTGGGACTTATCATTTTAAACACAGTGCCGTTTGATTTGATTATACACAACTGTGTTTCCATTAATACCATTTAAAAGACATATAAATAAAAAACTGAAAAAATCAAACGTAAAAGCATTTATAATTACTCTACCTAGTACAGGAATTTTTCTTTTTTGACATAAGTTACTCATAATAATGCGTTTCATATCGAAAATTTGCAACTTTTATCTGAATTCAATTTTCTATAAGCCCCTTTTATTACCTTAACACATTTGCATTTCCATAATAAAGGACAGAAGATATCACCATCCAGTCGTTTATTCTATATTGTCACCCTTCAAAGAAATTTCTCGCATAGCATTAGCGATTGGTTTAACTTGCCGGGGTACTATCCTGGGTATATTCAACGCACGCGACGTTTAATGGTAAAAGGGAAGTAACTCGTACATCTCTGACGTCTTGTTACGGTAAACAAACTTGGCGACAACGTTCGCAAGTCACACAAAATACGAAATGGAAGTTAAAAAGATACACTGGTAATGCTATGAAGGGAGACAAAAATGTACATTCATCTTTGACGGGGTACATGGGGCCGTGTAACCTGCCAAAGCCCTATATAACTTATAATGTTTATTCATTTAATTATTATTTTCATTTATTTATCTATTGTTAATAATTATTATACATGTAATTATTATTGGTGCTGGGGGTGCTGATATTGTTTTTATGGTACATTGACAGTTCGTAATATAGGTAAACAACATTGACCTGTCCGCTTGACCTTTCATTCAGAATATTCATATAGGAGGGTCCACCAAATACATGGGTAGTGTTAGGATTCAAGTTTATACAAACACAATGGACGTGCCTACTCTATGAAGTGACAATAAACATGGGAGAGTCCATATAATGTAAATAGCCTAAGATAGGTAATAGTTACCGACCGAGTGGGAGGTGTTCATGAATTGGAAAACCTGGGCACGTGCGGTCAGTGATCCCGAGCCGCAAAGCGGCGTGGGATTACGAGCACGTGACCAGGTTTTCCAATTCATGGACACCGACGACAAGGTCGGTAACTGACTTATACAATGATATATAAAAATAGTTATAATTCTTGAAATAAAGATGACGGCGAATTATACAATTATTGAGGATATTTGAGTTACATTTGAACGTGTAGTAAAAATTTTTAAAATTTTTATTTATAAATCTTCACACTTGTGTAGGTAATTTCATAATAGTGTCTCTTTTACGTTTTCCAACAAAATTGTTTTCACTTGAATTTTCCTACTTAGATGATCTTTAATGTATGCAGGGATAAAACCAAAAATAATGATAATTAAACAAGAAAATTTGGGGCTGTGTAATATGTAAAAACATATTATGTGATTTTCATTTCTCTAGTTAACAGACAGTAATAAAGGAGTAGCAATGTCCAATCATGAAAGGGTCTTTGTTTCACTGGTCACAAAATAATAAGTTTGCTCTGCAAAAATATTGTCTGAAGACCGACCTTAAACAATGATTTTAATCGTATTTCAGTTTTGAACTTCCGAGTAAATCGAATCTGTTTCTCTTTTCAATAAAATTTAACATGTGTAGCTTTAAATGATGCCACAAGTCATACACAATGTGTGGGTATTTAAATACTTGATTTTCGAGTTATGCCATTATGTCAGGTCCTTTTTTTTGGTCCCGGTTTTGGATTGACCCCCCCCCCCAAAAAAAAAATGCATTTCCGGAATAAATACTTGTTTGTAAAGTGTCACTGGCGTTCCCAAAAAGTTAAAGTTGCATGTATTTGCTATAAGAGTTGTTGTTCGCAGAAGTACATGCCAATTATTATTTTATGCAATATATATTAAGACTATTGTTGACTTTATGTGACCTAATTTATTTTAATGTCATCCATACAACTTCATTATAAGATACCACCTATATAGCTATATGACACGGGTGTCATCTGTACAGGTTCCTTATATAATCAAAAAACAAACATACTAATCCATGTCCGATATCACAATTCAGAAGCAAAGCAAAAACTTTGGAACTGACAAGTTAGGTTAGACACGTGAACTTCCACCAGGGAAGTGAGGCCGGGTGCTCCGGAAGGGTAAGCACCTCCTGTTTAGCTAGCTGCACCCGCCACGTGTGTAATCAAAATTGTGTGAAAGGAACATGGAACTATGAGACGTCAAATATATCCAAGGCAATCCTGGACACAGAGACATCAAACTTATCAACAATACTGTGATGACGGCCATAAAACTTTTTGAGGGCCTTGATAAGCCTAGGCTTGCAATATCCCCGAGTCAACAATTTATTTCCAAGCAGCCTACTTCGTTGTACAAAGTCTCCGTAGTGGGAACAAGCTCTACCATAGCGCGTCATATATACGGTCTTATTATACGGCTGTTATTTTACGGATGCCATATATATACAGTATCATTATACGGATGTCAACTATACAGCTTCATTATACGGGCGTGTCATATATACAGCCTGATTATACGGATGTCAACTATACAGCTTCATTATACGGATGTCATCTGTACAACTTCATTATACAAATGGCATCTATACAACTTCATTATACAGATGTCATGTTAACAGCTTCATTATACGAGTGTCATTTATATACAGCTTTATTATACGAGTATCATCTGTACAACTTAATTATTCGGATGTCATCTATACAACTTCAATATATGGATATTATATACATTATAATATACCTCAATGTGTGGTATATAAAAGGCAGAAAACCATGTCAAGGATATGAAAATATATCACGCATACATGCAATATATCTTCATCATGGCACACATGAATTCGCCTAAAGATACCCCATTGTGTATTTTTTCAAGGTATATTAGTGACACTTGTTGACACACTTTTATATACAATTTATATACAAAATAGGGAGTAACCTCACGTCAATATCGTGTCCTTAGATCATTTGACTATTGCAGTAAATAATATGTAGTTTGGTTACAATTTTTTTTAAGTTTGAATGTAAATTTATAAAACTCAAAAACAAAAATTTAAAAACTGGCAAATGTAAAAAACGTGAACTTCAATCAGGGTAGAATGGCTAGGTGTTCCATCTGTAGCACATTCTGTCTAGCTAGCTAAATTCGCCATCCTAATGAATTACTACTTTTATGTTACTTTAGCGAGAACGGGTGCTCAGCAATACTCGGTTTTAGATCAAACCAATCTGAAAACCTAGTTATAATAACTCGTTCATATATTTCTTTTGATTCAAAACCTAGTTATAATAACTCGTTCATATATTTCTTTTGATTCAAAACCTAGTTATAATAACTCGTTCATATATTTCTTTTGATTCAAAACCTAGTTATAATAACTCGTTCATATATTTCTTTTGATTCAAAACCTAGTTATAATAACTCGCTCATATATTTCTTTTGATTCAAAACCTAGTTATAATAACTCGTTCATATATTTCTTTTGATTCAAACTGCCAATTCCGAATCGAGTCAAACTTAGAAGTAATTGCAACTATAACCCTTAATGTCGTGTCAATATTTAGTTTGTTTCCTTTTTTATTTATACAACTTTCAAAATTAAAATTAATTTTATTTATTATCTTTAAGTTTTATTAATTACGAGTATTTTTTATTTTTTTTTTTATTTTTTTACAAAATAGCGGGGCACTTTATGTTATGTAATGATGACGGATGAGTTGACTATTTACGTAGGTTAGCGGAGTTAAAGAAAAAAAGATTTTGGCGTAACTGGGAAGACCAAAATAGATCTCATAAACGAATTACGTGAACTACCTGTCTTCATTTTTTAACTTTGAAAAATTGAAGAAAATTGCATCATTTTAACTGAACCCGATCAAATACCCTTACGCACCTACGTAAATATTAAATGTTCCGTCATTATACACACGAAATACTCCACCATTTTGTCATAATTTTTACCATTGTAAACACTAATCAATAATACGTTTTGGTGTATTAAATAAGTTATAGTGAAGTTAAGATTTTAGCAACAACTCGGCTCATGTAAGTAAACGAGTTACTGATTTCCATTGAAAATCCAAAGATATTATAGTTCTTGCTTTCCTTGAAATAGGATAAACAAACAGTAATGAATACCTGAATACCTGAGATAAATATTACATAGGATACAATACTAATCACTACAATACAAAATAACACTCAAATAATAATTTTTGAAAGAGTTTGAAATTTAAGTGTGGTATTTAACTATTTTAGCTAGAAAAAGATTTGCAATAAAATTATTTTCAAAAATACCAATAGCACAGACAGACAAAGCATTTGATCTAACAGACAAGATAACAGAGTTGATGTCTAAGTGCTTCAAAATAGAAGTCTGGAAGTATCGTATCGCAGATAAATATATATATCAGGTAGTATAGTGTGGACACAATCGCGATAAGTTATATCGTCAGGAATTGTTTCACCCATGCACTTCAGAGAAGGATACAAGATTTTAGTATTGATGGTTTTAATGTATAAGTGGAAGATTTGAACATCTGGCATGTTCTGAAAAACTTTAAAAATGCGCAAATACTTTCATTCCTGCAGCAATAAGAACATATTTCATTGTCGGAATGGTATATACACTACAAATGTATTAATATCAAAACAAGGAAAAGGGTTACACCCAATCTGTTAAAGCCGCCAATGCAATATTGATCTTGAAATGACCGGCCTCTATTATGCTATTTCTAAGCTGCCATTACAGATACAGAATAAAAAGTTAACTATAGTACAGCTTACCCTTTATGATCCGATGTAATGATCCGATGGTTAGATACGTGTAGGACTGAAGTCTGCGCTTTAGATTAAACTAAAATATGTTTTAAGTCACACACCTTTCACAATAACCATCGTTGTTGAAGCATGGAAATTAAACTTTAGTAAGGGTATGATAACTATGTCATCTGTGGCTGGTAGCAAGCGTTCGGTTGATGACCGTTATTACTCGCGTCTTTAATTAAGTCTCTGGTGTTTATCTGTATTTTAACAAAATATTTTTACTATTCACACACACACACACACGCTCGTGCGCGCGCTTTTCTTGCATACAGAAAAGTAATTTTAGATATACAAACGTATATCATTTATTACGTTTCAGTCGTCTTTACAGCAAGGGTGTTAGTAAGTCAATATTAATAATAAAAACCAAACACACTAGCCATGTCAAAATCACAGTCCCTAAAAGTAAAATAAAAACTTTGAAGGTGACAAATAAGGTTAAACACGTGAAGTAAGAGTTTAACTAGCTGTACCCACAACGTGTGCAATAAGAGTTTAACTAGCTGTACCCACAACGTGTGTAATAAGAGTTTAACTAGCTGTACCCACAACGTGTGCAATAAGAGTTTAACTAGCTGTACCCACAACGTGTGTAATAAGAGTTTAACTAGCTGTACCCACAACGTGTGCAATAAGAGTTTAACTAGCTGTACCCACAACGTGTGAAGTAAGGGTTTAACTAGCTGTACCCACAACGTGTGAAGTAAGGGTTTAACTAGCTGTACCCACAACGTGTGCAATAAGACTAGCTGTACCCACAACGTGTGCAATAAGAGTTTAACTAGCTGTACCCACAACGTGTGCAATAAGAGTTTAACTAGCTGTACCCACAACGTGTGAAGTAAGAGTTTAACTAGCTGTGCCCACAACGTGTGAAGTAAGAGTTTAACTAGCTGTACCCACAACGTGTGAAGTAAGAGTTTAACTAGCTGTACCCACAACGTGTGCAATAAGACTAGCTGTACCCACAACGTGTGCAATAAGAGTTTAACTAGCTGTACCCACAACGTGTGCAATAAGACTAGCTGTGCCCACAACGTGTGCAATAAGAGTTTAACTAGCTGTACCCACAACGTGTGAAGTAAGAGCTTAACTAGCTGTACCCACAACGTGTGAAGTAAGAGTTTAACTAGCTGTACCCACAACGTGTGCAATAAGACTAGCTGTACCCACAACGTGTGCAATAAGAGTTTAACTAGCTGTACCCGCAACGTGTGCAATAAGAGTTTAACTAGCTGTACCCGCAACGTGTGCAATAAGAGTTTAACTAGCTGTACCCACAACGTGTGAAGTAAGAGTTTAACTAGCTGTACCCACAACGTGTGCAATAAGAGTTTAACTAGCTGTGCCCACAACGTGTGAAGTAAGAGTTTAACTAGCTGTACCCACAACGTGTGAAGTAAGAGTTTAACTAGCTGTACCCACAACGTGTGCAATAAGACTAGCTGTACCCACAACGTGTGCAATAAGAGTTTAACTAGCTGTACCTACAACGTGTGCAATAAGAGTTTAACTAGCTGTACCCACAACGTGTGAAGTAAGAGTTTAACTAGCTGTACCCGCAACGTGTGCAATAAGAGTTTAACTAGCTGTACCCGCAACGTGTGCAATAAGAGTTTAACTAGCTGTACCCGCAACGTGTGCAATAAGAGTTTAACTAGCTGTACCCGCAACGTGTGCAATAAGAGTTTAACTAGCTGTACCCACAACGTGTGCAATAAGAGTTTAACTAGCTGTACCCACAACGTGTGCAATAAGAGTTTAACTAGCTGTACCCGCAACGTGTGCAATAAGAGTTTAACTAGCTGTACCCGCAACGTGTGCAATAAGAGTTTAACTAGCTGTACCCACAACGTGTGCAATAAGAGTTTAACTAGCTGTACCCGCAACGTGTGCAATAAGAGTTTAACTAGCTGTGCCCACAACGTGTGAAGTAAGAGTTTAACTAGCTGTACCCACAACGTGTGAAGTAAGAGTTTAACTAGCTGTACCCACAACGTGTGCAATAAGACTAGCTGTACCCACAACGTGTGCAATAAGAGTTTAACTAGCTGTACCTACAACGTGTGCAATAAGAGTTTAACTAGCTGTACCCACAACGTGTGAAGTAAGAGTTTAACTAGCTGTACCCACAACGTGTGAAGTAAGAGTTTAACTAGCTGTACCAACAACGTGTGCAATAAGACTAGCTGTACCCACAACGTGTGCAATAAGAGTTTAACTAGCTGTACCCGCAACGTGTGCAATAAGAGTTTAACTAGCTGTACCCGCAACGTGTGCAATAAGAGTTTAACTAGCTGTACCCACAACGTGTGAAGTAAGAGTTTAACTAGCTGTACCCACAACGTGTGCAATAAGAGTTTAACTAGCTGTACCCACAACGTGTGCAATAAGAGTTTAACTAGCTGTACCCACAACGTGTGCAATAAGAGTTTAACTAGCTGTACCCACAACGTGTGAAGTAAGAGTTTAACTAGCTGTACCCGCAACGTGTGCAATAAGAGTTTAACTAGCTGTACCCACAACGTGTGAAGTAAGAGTTTAACTAGCTGTACCCGCAACGTGTGAAGTAAGAGTTTAACTAGCTGTACCCGCAACGTGTGAAGTAAGAGTTTAACTAGCTGTACCCGCAACGTGTGAAGTAAGAGTTTAACTAGCTGTGCCCACAACGTGTGCAATAAGAGTTTAACTAGCTGTACCCACAACGTGTGCAATAAGAGTTTAACTAGCTGTACCCACAACGTGTGCAATAAGAGTTTAACTAGCTGTACCCACAACGTGTGAAGTAAGAGTTTAACTAGCTGTACCCGCAACGTGTGAAGAAAGAGTTTAACTAGCTGTACACAACGAGTGTGCAATAAGAGTTTAACTAGCTGTACCCACAACGTGTAATAAGAGTTTAACTAGCTGTACCCACAACGTGTGAAGTAAGAGTTTAACTAGCTGTACCCACAACGTGTGAAGTAAGAGTTTAACTAGCTGTACCTACAACGTGTGCAATAAGAGTTTAACTAGCTGTACCCACAACGTGTGAAGTAAGAGTTTAACTAGCTGTACCTACAACGTGTGCAATAAGAGTTTAACTAGCTGTACCCACAACGTGTGCAATAAGAGTTTAACTAGCTGTACCCACAACGTGTGAAGTAAGAGTTTAACTAGCTGTACCCACAACGTGTGCAATAAGAGTTTAACTAGCTGTACCCACAACGTGTGCAATAAGAGTTTAACTAGCTGTACCCACAACGTGTGAAGTAAGAGTTTAACTAGCTGTACCCATAACGTGTGAAGTAAGAGTTTAACTAGCTGTGCCCACAACGTGTGCAATAAGAGTTTAACTAGCTGTACCCGCAACGTGTGTGCAATAAGAACTAGCTGTACCCACAACGTGTGCAATAAGAGTTTAACTAGCTGTACCCACAACGTGTGCAATAAGAGTTTAACTAGCTGTACCACAACGTGTGCAAGAGAGTTTAACTAGCTGTACCCACAACGTGTGAAGTAAGAGTTTAACTAGCTGTACCCACAACGTGGAAGTAAGAGTTTAAACTAGCGTGCCCACAACGTGTGCAATAGAGACTAGCGTACCCACAACGTGTGCAATAAGAGTTTAACTAGCTGTACCCGCAACGTGTGCAATAAGAGTTTAACTAGCTGTACCCACAACGTGTGCAATAAGAGTTTAACTAGCTGTGCCCACAACGTGTGCAATAAGAGTTTAACTAGCTGTACCCACAACGTGTGCAATAAGAGTTTAACTAGCTGTACCCACAACGTGTGCAATAAGAGTTTAACTAGCTGTACCCACAACGTGTGAAGTAAAAGTTTAACTAGCTGTACCCACAACGTGTGTAATAAGTGTTTAACTAGCTGTACCCACAACGTGTGAAGTAAGAGTTTAACTAGCTGTACCCACAACGTGTGCAATAAGAGTTTAACTAGCTGTACCCGCAACGTGTGAAGTAAGAGTTTAACTAGCTGTACCCACAACGTGTGCAATAAGAGTTTAACTAGCTGTACCCACAACGTGTGAAGTAAGAGTTTAACTAGCTGTGCCCACAACGTGTGCAATAAGAGTTTAACTAGCTGTACCCACAACGTGTGCAATAAGAGTTTAACTAGCTGTACCCGCAACGTGTGAAGTAAGGGTTTAACTAGCTGTACCCACAACGTGTGAAGTAAGAGTTTAACTAGCTGTGCCCACAACGTGTGTAATAAGAGTTTAACTAGCTGTACCCGCAACGTGTGCAATAAGAGTTTAACTAGCTGTACCCACAACGTGTGAAGTAAGAGTTTAACTAGCTGTGCCCACAACGTGTGCAATAAGAGTTTAACTAGCTGTACCCGCAACGTGTGCAATAAGACTAGCTGTACCCACAACGTGTGCAATAAGAGTTTAACTAGCTGTACCCACAACGTGTGCAATAAGAGTTTAACTAGCTGTACCCACAACGTGTGAAGTAAGAGTTTAACTAGCTGTACCCACAACGTGTGCAATAAGAGTTTAACTAGCTGTACCCGCAACGTGTGAAGTAAGAGTTTAACTAGCTGTACCCACAACGTGTGCAATAAGAGTTTAACTAGCTGTACCCACAACGTGTGAAGTAAGAGTTTAACTAGCTGTACCCACAACGTGTGAAGTAAGAGTTTAACTAGCTGTACCCGCAACGTGTGAAGTAAGAGTTTAACTAGCTGTACCCACAACGTGTGCAATAAGAGTTTAACTAGCTGTACCCGCAACGTGTGCAATAAGAGTTTAACTAGCTGTACCCGCAACGTGTGAAGTAAGAGTTTAACTAGCTGTACCCACAACGTGTGCAATAAGAGTTTAACTAGCTGTACCCACAACGTGTGCAATAAGAGTTTAACTAGCTGTGCCCACAACGTGTGTAATAAGAGTTTAACTAGCTGTACCCACAACGTGTGAAGTAAGAGTTTAACTAGCTGTACCTACAACGTGTGCAATAAGAGTTTAACTAGCTGTACCCACAACGTGTGCAATAAGAGTTTAACTAGCTGTACCCACAACGTGTGAAGTAAGAGTTTAACTAGCTGTACCCACAACGTGTGCAATAAGAGTTTAACTAGCTGTACCCACAACGTGTGCAATAAGAGTTTAACTAGCTGTACCCACAACGTGTGAAGTAAGAGTTTAACTAGCTGTACCCATAACGTGTGAAGTAAGAGTTTAACTAGCTGTGCCCACAACGTGTGCAATAAGAGTTTAACTAGCTGTACCCGCAACGTGTGCAATAAGACTAGCTGTACCCACAACGTGTGCAATAAGAGTTTAACTAGCTGTACCCACAACGTGTGCAATAAGAGTTTAACTAGCTGTACCGGCAACGTGTGCAATGAGAGTTTAACTAGCTGTACCCACAACGTGTGAAGTAAGAGTTTAACTAGCTGTACCCACAACGTGTGAAGTAAGAGTTTAACTAGCTGTGCCCACAACGTGTGCAATAAGACTAGCTGTACCCACAACGTGTGCAATAAGAGTTTAACTAGCTGTACCCGCAACGTGTGCAATAAGAGTTTAACTAGCTGTACCCACAACGTGTGCAATAAGAGTTTAACTAGCTGTGCCCACAACGTGTGCAATAAGAGTTTAACTAGCTGTACCCACAACGTGTGCAATAAGAGTTTAACTAGCTGTACCCACAACGTGTGCAATAAGAGTTTAACTAGCTGTACCCACAACGTGTGAAGTAAAAGTTTAACTAGCTGTACCCACAACGTGTGTAATAAGTGTTTAACTAGCTGTACCCACAACGTGTGAAGTAAGAGTTTAACTAGCTGTACCCACAACGTGTGCAATAAGAGTTTAACTAGCTGTACCCACAACGTGTGCAATAAGAGTTTAACTAGCTGTACCCACAACGTGTGCAATAAGACTAGCTGTGCCCACAACGTGTGAAGTAAGAGTTTAACTAGCTGTGCCCACAACGTGTGCAATAAGAGTTTAACTAGCTGTACCCACAACGTGTGCAATAAGAGTTTAACTAGCTGTACCCGCAACGTGTGAAGTAAGGGTTTAACTAGCTGTACCCACAACGTGTGAAGTAAGAGTTTAACTAGCTGTGCCCACAACGTGTGTAATAAGAGTTTAACTAGCTGTACCCGCAACGTGTGCAATAAGAGTTTAACTAGCTGTACCCACAACGTGTGAAGTAAGAGTTTAACTAGCTGTGCCCACAACGTGTGCAATAAGAGTTTAACTAGCTGTACCCGCAACGTGTGCAATAAGACTAGCTGTACCCACAACGTGTGCAATAAGAGTTTAACTAGCTGTACCCACAACGTGTGCAATAAGAGTTTAACTAGCTGTACCCACAACGTGTGAAGTAAGAGTTTAACTAGCTGTACCCACAACGTGTGCAATAAGAGTTTAACTAGCTGTACACGCAACGTGTGAAGTAAGAGTTTAACTAGCTGTACCCACAACGTGTGCAATAAGAGTTTAACTAGCTGTACCCACAACGTGTGAAGTAAGAGTTTAACTAGCTGTACCCACAACGTGTGAAGTAAGAGTTTAACTAGCTGTACCCGCAACGTGTGAAGTAAGAGTTTAACTAGCTGTACCCACAACGTGTGCAATAAGAGTTTAACTAGCTGTACCCGCAACGTGTGCAATAAGAGTTTAACTAGCTGTACCCGCAACGTGTGAAGTAAGAGTTTAACTAGCTGTACCCACAACGTGTGCAATAAGAGTTTAACTAGCTGTACCCACAACGTGTGCAATAAGAGTTTAACTAGCTGTACCCGCAACGTGTGAAGTAAGAGTTTAACTAGCTGTACCCACAACGTGTGAAGTAAGAGTTTAACTAGCTGTACCCACAACGTGTGAAGTAAGAGTTTAACTAGCTGTACCCACAACGTGTGAAGTAAGAGTTTAACTAGCTGTGCCATAAAACGTTTTTAGCCATGATAACCCTAGGTTTTCAATATCCCTGGCTCAACTATTTATTTTCGTTATATAAAGTTCCTATAGAGGAAACAAACTGTACCATAGCGTATTAATTATGGATTAGTATGTTTGTTTTTGATTATGAAACAAACACACCAGAAGAAGTAGTAGCAGGTATATTGCTGCATATACAAGGAAAGTTGAAGTCATCACGTTTGTCATTCAGTTTTAAATGTAGCCTCTCGTGGGTGTCATAATTGAGGTATAAGTGTGAATATGGAGCAGAACTTGAATAATCGGTCGTATCTATTATTTAAAGCTAACTGGGATAAGTGACATTCAAATTGTCTCCAAAAGGATTGTTAAGAGATAGAACGTCATCTATATGTCATGTGCTACTTTTGAATTTTTATGAAATAATACAATTCAAAAGTAGCACATGACAACCAGTAAATAAAAAAATTTAAAAAAAGTTAATAGTATATTTCTTTTAGTCCGTATTTTGTTGTTTTGGGGAATTAGCTGGTAGTCTGTAGTTGTAGTTAAATAAAACTAGAAGTCCAAGATAAAGTTCACGTCTTGTATTGTAAATATTCGTTAACATAAATATATATAACAACCTATATGGTGAATACAATAAATACGGTAATTCCGTATAATGTCCAAAATGCACACAAAGTTGCGAAATTGTATAAAATATATATACGAAATAAACGGTTTTCCGTTTTAATTAAAAACTTCAGTCACTTAGCCGGGCTCCGACTAGACTGCCGAAGCAGTGCCAAAATTCACTTTTCGTGAAATTCGAAAATAACTTTTAACCAATTAAAATACAGAAAAAATGTGAACATCCAATGAAATTACGCGACTTAACAATATTGTCGCTAGGTATTACCTGGGAGGATTGCCCTGAGAAAAAAATAATTATTAAGTTAAGCTGGTCGATATAAGTGTTAATTACGTCCTTTTTAGAGACCCCGACCGAGATTATCCATTAGTTGTTTTAACAATTCCTTAATAATTAAGAAAATGCCAAAAATGTAGAATGAGTAATCTCGAGGTGTCACTCAATCTAAAGCCGACTTGTTACATAAAACGCTTATTGAATAAATCTTTATACAAATAATGCAATTAATAAAAAGAAGATTAATTGTAGATAATAAGTTTTAAAGTAAAAGTAAAACTTTAGGTAATAATAAAATCAAAATATTCCTTATTTAATTAAAAATGTCAAATCAAAAGTTTTGAATTTTTATGAAATAATACAATTCAAAAGTAGCACATGACATATATATCTATACGAGACCTATTTGACTTTATACGACATCAGGAGTAGCTGCTGTGAAATGTTATTTTGTATTTCAACTTTTCACCGAATTTCTCGTTGATATAACGAGAAATATCTTTACAATTTTTAAACCGGTAAACAGAAACAATGGAAATATTATACCTCATATCTTTACTCGTTTTACAGTCTTTCTGTAGCCAATGTTCAACTTCAAAAGCCCTAAAACAATGCCTTCCACAAGGTCGGTAGTTTCCGTCGAAAAGCATTTTCAAATATCATGCAAAAAGTGTTTCTACTCCTTCACAGGGTCATATATCTGACAAGCATGATTGTATTTTACGGGATTCATGCGTGAAAAAGTGAGAAATTCACGTTATAAATTGATCAGGTCTCGTATGTGAGGTTGAATGATTTGGCGAGAGTCTTACCTCCATTCAACAAAAGTCTGTCTAAATTCTGCTCCATACGATTTAAGAAACAAATCAGCACGGAATTGTGTTCAGTTTGTGCCCATTGGTATACCGATTATTTGTTTGAAAATTAAATAATCAAACACAACAAATATGTTGTCTATCAAAAACTTCATTATATTGATATCATCTTCAGTACAGTTTTATTTGGAATTCATATGATGCTTGACAATAACCAGAATCCCTGTTCATCACAAGCCTTGAAGATATTTTTATATTTTAGCTTGACGATTTTATAAAAGAATGACAAGTGAATAATTTGTTTTAGACGTTCTTCAATTTGTTCTTTAAAGCTGCAACAGCATTACATCCATTGGTTTTATAAAACAAGTTGTTTTTTATTTTCCAACTAAAGTTTGTTGTATCCACCAACATGACTATTTTAAGATGTCTTACATCGATGGTGCTATTTATAGGAAGGTATTTTATAAAATTAATACAAAATCCATTTGTTTAGCAAATTACATTCAATTCATAAAAAAGAAAGGAAAGAAATAGAAAAAGAAAATGTAAAAATTTAAATTGCAAATCACAGAATGAGGTAATAATTGTATACGTAGAATAAGGTAAAGTTTGTACAAAAATGAGATGGATGGAACATTTCAAAATTATTTTAACAATGAACCACGCTATACCTGTAGACTTCTCACGATATCTGTACCAAGGCGGGTTTTTTTATATTGGTATATTGAAATGTTTTTCTTAAATTTTTTTTTTCATGTGACATTTCTTACAGATCATCAGTGAAACCGGGTACTTACTTACATTTTTTTAAGTTATGTACTTGTTTGATTATTGGACATCGGATACAGTGTATTTATTAAAAGGTTTTTTGCAATACCTATGAAATCCATTTTTTCTATTCCTTGGAGAATATATTCCATTTATATTAGCTTACGAGCTGTTTGAATGCTGTAAGGTCAGACAACGTGTTAACACATTATAAATTACGTAACATAATCCTGACGGTATGGGATCCTACTGAATATAAATCATACTGGATATATCTCGTGGCATACTTACGTAATACATTGTGTTGGCATAGTAAGTGCATTGATACTTGAACCGGTATGTTATAAGTTATTTATGTTTTTGTCGACTTTTTCAGTACAGACCTGTTAAAAGTTTATTACCACGCTTACGATTTAATACGTAATCGGCAGCTTACCTCAGCCTTTTGTTAGCTATATCTTGGCAGCTTTGTCATGTGCTACTTTGGATTTTTATGAAAGAATATAATTCAAAAGTAGCACATGACAATGATAATTTCCGATGTAATGTATGGACGAAAAGACCATGGAATACAAATGCCACAGCTATGGTCTAACTTCGATCCAAACTGTTTCTATATCTTAAGTCTCTGTCCAGATAGTCAACTTCTAAAGTACGGGTAACTCGGCCGCGTGTGCTACTAGATCTGTCTGCAATTGTTACCCGATTGTCTCAGGTAAAGTACGGGTAACTCGGCCGCGTGTGCTACTAGATCTGTCTGCAGTTGTTACCCGATTGTCTCAGGTAAAGTACGGGTAACTCGGCCGTGTGTGCTACTAGATCTGTCTGCAGTTGTTACCCGATTGTCTCAGGTAAAGTACGGGTAACTCGGCCGTGTGTGCTACTTGATCTGTCTGCTGTTGTTACCCGATCGTCTCAGGTAAAGCACGGGTAACTCGGCCGCATGTGCTACTTGATCTGTCTGCTGTTGTTACCCGATCGTCTCAGGTAAAGTACGGGTAACTCGGCCGTGTGTGCTACTTGATCTGTCTGCTGTTGTTACCCGATCGTCTCAGGTAAAGCACGGGTAACTCGGCCGCGTGTGCTACTTGATCTGTCTGCTGTTGTTACCCGATCGTCTCGGGTAAAGTACGGGTAACTCGGCTGTGTGCTACTTGATCTGTCTGCTGTTGTTACCCGATCGTCTCGGGTAAAGTACGGGTAACTCGGCCGTGTATGCTACTTGATCTGTCTGCTGTTGTTACCCGATCGTCTCAGGTAAAGCACGGGTAACTCGGCTGTGTGCTACTTGATCTGTCTGCAGTTGTTACCGGATCTGTCTCGGGTAAAGTACGGATTACTCGACCGCGTGTGCAACTTGATCTGTTTTCTGGTTGTACAAGCAGCTTTAATCATTGAATATTATCATGCATAATATTTCCTGTCTTACAGGTGTGCTAACTGATCATACACACTATTGATTTATCTGCAATGTCCATCTGCCAGAACACTATTTTATCATAATCAAAATACCCGAGATTTATATTTGAAAAAATACAGTGTATAACCAAACTACTAAGTTAGTTTATCAACTTAATTTCAAAAGATGCTACGTTATTAAACATTTACCAGTGATTATTTATAAGAAAAGTGCCACGTACCTTTAATTAAGCAATAATCTTGTTACACAGAAGAGACCACACCTTCTGTCTAGATTAATAAAATTTCGCCAGGTTCTCACTTCTGATTTCCTCGAAAGATTTGCCAGAATAACTATTATACAATGTTTTAGAATGGGCCGTCCATTTAGGGTCCTGACACAACATTCAATCTTAAATTACCCGCAGAGGAAAGTATAGCAAAGAAGTTTCTCTGACTTTATGAGAATGTACCCAGGTATTTTACGTCATACCAAAACAAATACTAAATTATATATTTATTTTGATTATTGTGGGAGAGATTTGCAATTAATTAACAACAATTATTCATACCTATATCACGTCGACCGATCAGATTATCTAAGCTACCTTTTGTCTATGATGAAGCTTTAACAAACACAATTCCGAAACTTTTCAAAGAATGCTATAAGATGTATTAAATTGCTATGAAACAACTGTGAATATGATTAAAAATGATTTAAGAAATGTTTCGCAAAACTTGTAGACATGAACATTAGGCGAAATATTTTTGCAACGCATTCGCAACGAACAATTTCTTATGTGTATGTGAATTTAGACCAGATTTAGACTCCATGTTAGGGTTATGCAAAACTACTCTGTAAACCCAATCACTGGATATTAATGCGAAACAAAAATTGTGTGGTGTTTTAAGGTAATAAGTTGAATGATGGCATTGGTGTTTGGTTCACTAACAAAAAGGAATGAAACACCAAATAATTAAATGTTTAAATAGTTGCTTGAAAGATGTTGGAAAACCCTATGTAAACGCGTTTTATAAAATGTTACAAAACTCTTGTAACAATGACAGCAATAACAAGGTGTTCAGAGAAAACTACCCCCCCCCCCCCCCCCCGCAGTGGTGGACATAAGTGAATTCCATGCAAAGTGAAACTAAGAATTTGTCAGAAAAACCGGGTTCTTTTTTTCTATGTTTAAAATTTCAACAAAATTCGGTACATAAACAAGGATGTTATGGCCTTTATAGGTTTTTGCTTTTATAATAACAGTGGTCATTTAAAATACACTATATTTCGTAAACTAAAAAGATCATAAAAAACCTGTTATGCATTTTTAATAACCCGAGTTTCATTTTCTATGTTTAAAATTTCAACAAAATCGGTACATTAACAAGGCTATAATGTGCTTTGTTAGGTGTTTGCTATTTATAGTAACGGTGGCTATCTTTGATATGCTGTCGAGCAATCCCGTACCACTCACGTTTATTATGATTTTCTTATATTTACAATTTTAACAAAACATCAGATACGGTAATTCATAAAACCCGCTTTCACGTTGCAATGGACATTGTTGATGTTTCATCGTGGCTGGGCCATTTCAATGTTTTTTGACCGCTGTATATGTGCTGTTTCAGGGCCTGCATTTGTTCAAACAAACAACATAGTTTTTAAATTTCTTAAGCTACTCGATTTGTTTAATTTATGTACGAGGGGAAGTCAGAAAATTCATAGAACAGCGTATTCAGCCAAGCGTAGCACATATTTTCATTACTTATTTAGACAGCACAACATTCCGCTATTTTAAACATATCAAGTTTATTTGTCACAACATATTTGTGTAATTCTCAAAAGCATTCAAAGTTGGTAACCATCAAGCAATGATGGAAAATCAAAATGTTGAGTTTAGGGCAGTAATAAAGTTCCTCACAGTAGAGGGATCAAATACCAAAGAAATTCACCGGCGAATGGCCGAGGTGTACGGTGACAGTGGCCCTGCCTATTCCACAGTTGCAAAATGGTCAGCTGAATTTAAACGTGGGCGCACCTCACTGAAGGATGACCCACGGTCAGGTCGGCCAGCTGATGCCATCACAAAGGACATTGTCACGTCTGTGGAGACCCTCATCATGAATTAGGATTGATGACATAGCTAGGGAGTGTGACATTTCACATGGAAGTGTATATACGGTTATCCACGAGCATCTTGGGATGTCAAAAGTATCCGCAAGATAGGTCCCCAGTAATCTTAATGTGCAGGATCGCTTCCAAAGACTCCATTCAAGTCGGGAGCATCTTGGCATTTATAATGATAACCCGGAGAGCTTCCATTTACGTTTAGTAACTGGTGATGAAACATGGATTCATCATTGGGACCCAGAAACCAAACAAGAGTCTATGCAATGGAAGCACCCTGGCTCACCCCCACCAAAGAAATTCAAAACCCAACCATCAGCTGGCAAAGTCATGGCCACTGTGTTTTGGGATTCTAAGGGTGTTCTGTTAATCAATTATAAACCTGCTGGAATCTCTATCACTTGGGCTTACTATGCTGATCAAATGAAGCAGCTGAAAGCTGCTATTAAATTGAAAAGGGGAGAAGTTGAGCCGAGGGGTATTGCTTCTTCACGACAATGTTCCTGTGCGCAAGTCAAGAATTGCACAAGCAGCGATTCGTGAATGCAAGTTCGAACAACTTAATCACACACCCTACAGTCCCGATTTGGCACCCAGTGATTATTTCCTATTTAGAAATTTGAAATCCCATTTACGGGGAATCAGATTTCCTGATGATGATGGACTTGAGGCTGCTGCAGAGGCATGATTTCGGACCAAACCGAAGACTATTTCAAAGGTATAGAAAGTTGGCTAAGTGCATTGGGGTGTATGGGGGTTATATTAAAAAATATTAATACAATCTATGGTTTGTTGCGGCAATATATACCCCCTTCTATGAACATTTTGACCTCCTCTCGTATTTTATAAATCATTTACAGTAAACAAAGTGTTCTCGCAATATAAACATAATCATGAAGCATGTCTTTTTACAAACAGAAAGGTCAAAATCCGTCTCTCGTACGCTACTTGTTCGTGACGTCACAATTCTGCTCGTTTTGCACTGACTTTATTGGCAAACAACGACGAAATGAAATTGCTACAATGTTTACATAGAACGAAGCAGTTCCTATTGTAAATATATGCACTTAAACCAAATTATACACACACACACACACACACACACATATACTCGCATTCCCCTGAAACCCACTACATGAGACAAGTCACCTGAAAGTGGCTACACTATGATGCAAATAAGATACATTGATAAACTTTATATTTTCCACTTATTATTCAAAAAATTATCTAGTGATGGGTTTTAATTGATAAAAAAATAAAAAATAAAAAAATGACATTTCACATGAAAGGCAGTTCACCCGACATGATTACACACACCTAACCCACTACATTTCATATATGATTAATACACACATCCAACCCACCTCATTTAATTCCATTTCACAATCCTGGCCATTCCTTTTGATATATATGATCTTGCATACCAAACCCACTTTTATTTAATGTCACACGCCTAACTTACAGCATTTTATATGATCGATCACAGCTCACTCCAATTTATATGACTGCACACGCCTAACCCACTTCATTGTATATGACAACACACACCTAACCCACTTCATTTTATATGACAACACACACCTAACTTAATTCATTTTATATGACAACACACATCTAACCCACTTCATTTTATATGACAACACACAACTAACCCAATTCATTTTATATGACAACACACATCTAACCCACTTCATTTTATATGACAACACACACCTAACCCACTTCATTTTATATGACAACACACACCTAACCCACTTCATTTTATATGACAACACACACCTAACCCACTTCATTTTATATGACAACACACATCTAACCCACTTCATTTTATATGACAACACACACCTAACCCACTTCATTTTATATGACAACACACACCTAACCCACTTCATTTTATATGACAACACACACCTAACCCACTTCATTTTATATGACAACACACATCTAACCCACTTCATTATATATGACAACATACACCTAACCTAATTCATTTTATATGACAACACATATCTAACCCACTTCATTTTATATGACAACACACACCTAACCCACTTCATTTTATATATAACACAATATCAATTCCATTTGATATGACAACATGTCAACACATACATACCACTTGGCGGCCGTTTCGGAATACAGTTCATCATCAGTAGTGCTTGGACCCCTAAATACTTACAAGAATTTGAAAAAAAACCACTTCATTTCATACAATGCACCTCATTTTGTATGACAACCCATCTCATTTCCTCACTTCCCTGGTGAAAGTTCACATGTTTTACCTAATTTGCCAATTTTGAAACAAAGTTTTTGACTTTGCTTTCGAGAAAGATAGATAAATAGTGCATACTTTCCCTTTCGGAGCACACTGTCTCACTTTCCTGGTGGAAGTTTGCTCGTTTTACCTAATTTGCCAGCTTTCAAAGTTTATGACTTTGCTTTTTGGGATTGTGATTTGAACAAACTTATGTTTGTTTGAATTTTGTGACTAATCTATCTAATCAAACATGAACATACTAATCCATGTTCCAATCAAAAGTCCATAAGCAAAGTAAGGGAAGTGAGGCCGGGCACTCCGGAAGGGCAAGCCACATCCACCATGTGCAAAGTCAAAGTTTGAGAACGAAAGTAGGAGATGCCAAACACATCCAAGATAACCCCGGATACAGAGATGTCACACCCATCTACAACAGTGTAATGACAGCCAAAAAACCCTTCGAGGGCCTCCACCAGTCCTGGCCCACAACATCCTTGCATCAACAATTCACCAGCAAGCAGCCCGCCCTGCAGTTGGAATAAGCATCACCGTAGCACACAAACCGCGAAACTAACACTCCACAATCAGGAGAATGTATCCAGTGGTAAGCATTGTGAATGTCGCTTTAAGTGTGGACTAGTACAAAGCAGACCATCCCTCTCTTTGGACAGGAACTAGAGTAAATATGCAATGATTTGTTTATACATGTAGAACTATTGGAAGGCCTTTTAACATTTAATGAAATATTTTGCTGTCTTAATACGGGAACTTTATACAATGAAGCAAGCTGCTCGCAAATAAATTGTTGACACAAGGATATTGCAGGCCAAGGCTGATCAAGGTTGAGCTTTTATTGAATGATTGATTGATTGAATCGAGTTTTACGTCCCAGTTAAGATAATTTCACTCATATTGAGACGTCATCAATTATAAGTGAAGTGGCAGAAAATTTTTACCATTGCATTGTGCTAATGGCAGTGTGCAGGGAAGGTTCTTTAACATGCCACACCTACTGTGACACGGGGCATCAGTTTTTTAAGATCTCAACCGAAGGGCCAGTGACTTTTATTTCACTCATATCGAGATGCCCCCAACTATAAGTGAAGTGGCAGAAATTTATACCATTGCAGTGCACTAATAGCAATGTGCAATGAGGGTTCTTTAACATGCCACACCTACTGTGACACTGGGCATCAATTTTTTAAGATCTTATCCACTACCACTTTGTAAGTTTTTGGTCTGACCTGGCCAGGAATCGAACCTACGACCTCCAACATATGGAGCAAGCACTCTACTAATTGAGCTACCATAGTAGTGTATCCGAGCTTTCAACTCAGGTGAAATCAAAACATCTGGTATGACAATTTGATGGTATTTTATTGTGATCAAAGGGAGCTTTCTATACTCCTTCTTTAAAAAAGTAAATGATGCCTAACACAAGCAAAATTGACAACCTAATGCTATAATTTCTTCAAGATAAAGCAATTTTATGCCTACATAAAAAAAGTGATTTGGCCATCAACTTTAGTGTAATGCAGCAAAACAATGCTACAAAAACAGAAAACTTCATGTACAATGTAATTATTTATTCAAATACTCATAATATAGCAATTTCAAGCTATTATTGCAAAAGAGGTATTGACCCTGACCTTGTTCCTTGGTTCCATGTAGAAAAATTGTTAGGAAATAAATATAAATCAGCATTAAGATAACCTTAAAAAGCTGAAAAATACCAAATATTTAGGTTTTGACCTTGACTCTATTTCAACATTAATTTTATAGGAAAGCCTACAAATAAAATACAAATAATTCAATTTTTTTGCACCACTCATATCTTGGAATTTCCAAATGCCAAAACATGCAAATAGTCAGAATATACACCCTACCATTATATAAAAAAGTTCTGTATTGGGTTAAGGCTGTAGCAATTATGATATAATATGACATAGCATACACAAACCAGGTCATGGCAAAGAGCCTCTTGTGTCATAAAATGTTAACTTTATAATGAAAGAAATAAAGCGAAAACCATTTTAAAATCAACCTATGCATTTAACAAGGAAATATCCTAAAAATCATCTTTTTCAAATTTTTGCAAACAGAAGTGCTTTTTAGGTAAAAAAAATTATACAGATACAAGGTAATAAAAGTAGTGCTAAATTGTTAAACCTCTTTAGGTCTTTTTGTCATTAGCTGGCTGATTATGTCAATATTGCCATTATGTTTTTTGCCTAACATTGACCTGTTTCGAGATGTTATCATATTCTTGACTGCAAATTTTAATTTTGTCCATGTAAATTTGGCTAAAACTGGTTCTTTTTTTTATAGTATTAAGAATATCCAGTTTCCCTGGTGTTTTTCCAAGATTCAAATGTTTAAAGAATTGTCTTGTCAAAGCAGCCTTTTCTCCTTTTGTCCACTGATGTCTTTCAGATAATTTGGTTGGTCTTTTTTCTTGTTCCTCTTCTTTATGACTTTTTAGGTTTTTCTTGGTTTGTAAGTCTAAAAGTACACATATGCATGTAAATTTAAGTTATATTATAAAAATCTAACTAAAAGAGCATGAAATTAACGGTTAAATAATGGGTAAATAAAGAAAACATACACTAAACTGATAAATGTCAAAACAACAGTGATCATGAGAGATCCTCCTCCTGCTCCCCAATTCATTTTCATTGCTGTTCAAATATCGCAAGATAAACTATTTATCTTGAATTGTGGACAAGTCAAAATAAGTTCATACTTTCATTTTCAACCTAGAGCACAATTACAAACTTTTAAAATATCTGTTCAACAACATGTTTACCTGGTTCATTTGCTTTATCCATGTTTTTCTTCTGATGACATTTTTTCAGTTTTTTTTCCTTTGCAAGTCTAAAAAATAATAATAAACTCATATGTTTTGGGTAAAATGGAATAATCGCTAATTTATAAACAAATTTCAAATGCACCAATTCAGGTTCCAACTTGCAACCTCAAAAAAAAAAAAAAAAAAAAAATGCAAGAGAAATCAGCACTTTGAAAACCAGACAAATATGGCTAAACACATGAACTTTTACAAGTAACTGGGGCTATGCACTCTGGCAGATTTAGCACCCCCTATCTAGCTAGGACACCCATGCCATGTGAAAGTAAAATACAAAACAGTAAGACATCAAATATATTCAATTAAATTTTTTAAAAGACAAAAGACACATTTTTAAAAATAATGTGATGCCAGCCACTTTTTTTCAAGAGTTTAGTAAACCTTGGTTTGCAATATCCTCAAGTCAATAAATTGTTTGTGAGCAGCATGCTTTTTTGGCCAACTTAACAAGCATTACCATAACATATCTGCTGTGAAAGAAACACACAATTGGCACTTTGCATATGTACTTTTACATGTCAGCTACATGTACTATTTCCCTTTTTTAAAACAATTGGATAATTGCACAATTTTAAGATTTTATTGACACTTGAACTGGTCATATGAGTTTAGAAAGTCAATATTTTGTGTACCTGATTCTACTTTCTCAGGATTGGTATAATCATGGTCAGAGTCACTTTCAGTTTCTCTATCACTTGTATCAGTAGTGTCCATTTCACTTTCAACAGTTTCTACAACTACAAAAAAAAAAAAAAAAAAATAATAAAAATCTAAAATTGACAATTAAGTAGGGTCCATTTCAGGTCATTTATAGAATAGTTTTCTACACATCCTTGTAACACCTTATACATTTTTCACAGCAAAACAGATGTCATCTGGACACGAATTGTAGTGTTAACTATATAATTGAATTTACATCCTAATATATTTGATTAAAACTGTGACCTACTAGCTGATATTATATAAAATATTGCAGATTTTTAACGTCACAATAAAGTTACAGGTCAAATAAAAGCCCTGTATATACATATGCCTTCCACCTGAAGACTATGAAATGGCAATATTTTTCTTAATGCCTCCTCTTATTTCCTATTTTTAATCACTGTATAAAAGAGAATGTTAAAAAAGTGTAGAATGTCGGACTGAATGCATTTTCTACCGATGGTCATAAATCAACAAATGATATTTCTGGGCAATTGCATTAAATGAATAATCAGTAAAATCTTTAATACCTTACAACGCCAAGGAAATTCACTGCCAGAACCATAATTATACAGGAGTTCTGTATCCTTTTCTAAATCTCTGAGAGAAAAAAACCATACATGGGGTTTCCCATTTACATCTACCACTTTGGGACGACAATTGGGTTTTAAATGATCATCATTTAAAAGACGTCCATAAGAATTATCTTCTTCAGATGTCAATCCTAAAATTATAACATTAACTTAAAATATTATCCAATTTCAAATTGAAAGATAAAATTTTATTAGTATAAGTGCATTGCAAAGCTAAGCATCCCCCATAAATAATACTGTGAACTTAAAATCTGTTAGATTCAAAACATGACAACAAAACCACAATTGGCTATTAAGTGTCTGAAATAAACTGTCATAAAAAAGTGAAACTAAACTGGAACATGTCCCCATGTAGACAATACAGAAAACTTACCAATGAACAGTCAAACTTGTCTACAAAAATTACTAAGGGAACCTGTGAAAGTGACCTTTAAATACAGGTTCAAATAATATACATGTAGTCAAAAAGTGATGGATCCATTGCCTTTATTAGCAGATAGCCATTACACAGAGTTGACAGCTAAGACAGGTTTGATTGTACTGGGTTCTGTTATATACTGTGTCTGCAAGACACGAATAATACCCCTGCAATCTGAAAATGGCATGTCTCAGCAGATGTGCTCGAAACAAAATATTAGCAGTACATAAACTCATTACAATGCAAAATATTTGTAATAAAATTGTATTGTTTAAAATCTGTAGGTAAACTTGGCTGGTTGTATGTTATGTTGATTAACGTCGCATAAGCAATTTTTAACTATTTGCAACAAGAGTAAGTTTAAGTTTAATCTATAAACAAGTTTGTGTATGCATAAGATGGTCAGCTTGGCCCACAGTACTACTTTAAAGGTGCTAGCTCACCAAGTCAGTATGCCGCAGACAAGCATACCACTCCCCCAGTCACATTATCCTGGCCGGGGAAAAAGTTGATACTTTTAATACTGAGTACCAGACAAGGAAGCATTATCTAAAATTTAGGTCTATGCATGATCTGTCTGAGGTTCAAGCCAACGACCTCTCACTTTCAAAGCAGATGCTCTTCCACCAACCAACCAAGGAGGCATATTTGTAGGTGTTGTCTGGAAAATATATATATATTTCAATATAGTAAAAGAATCTTGACTCGGGTGTAAAACATCATCTTTGAACTGACTTGTCTTGATATAAATGAAAAAATCTTCACTTTTGAATTACATGTTGTATTTACTGTGGAGTAAAACTCTATTAATCCACTCCATCTCAGCTTTATTAAATCATAATCATCTTCATCTTTATGTCATTGATTAAATTTGGTTTTACATTAAGGTTATTATATATTATTATTATTATTATTACTATTCATGGTTCAGACAAGCATTTGGATTCTAAATTTAAGGACTTATTAGGATCTAGTTTGCAAATCTTAAGGCCAAATCTAAAAGGACAATTTTACCAAAAGTTCTTACTGCAAAGACAAATCCCATATCCATATCTGGTAACAAAAGTATGATTGTAAATTTTAATTACATTTATTTTATTTGTTTATTTTGATCAGTTTAGTTACTACCAAATAATATCAAGATGCAACAGCAGTTTGCTAAATTCAAGGGCTTTTAGAGTCAGCTAATGACAAACTTTCTCACATGAAGATCTGCCCAAGCATCAAGGCCACAATGGGGTAACAGTATGCAAGTGGTTAAGGTGTCCTAAAGTGCCTCACTACAGTGAGTTTCATTAGTGAAAAATTGATTTTTTTGTACAGAGGGTTTCTACTGGTGGACTCGGTACCAGTACAATAGTGACAGGCTACCAGGGTAAAATGAGCTGCTGACTGCTTTAAGTTATACAGGATACTGAAATAGATAGTTGTTTGGTCACAATCTATCCACATTGCTGTCCCTTGGCAACCAAAATCATCAACTCCTTTTCATTAGCTCAGTGTCAATTCAACAGGTCTGTACTGTAATTAACTTAGCCAGTAAGTCTTAAATTTGGTCAACAGAAAAAATATCTAAACCTTAAACTCTTTTTATTGATTATGCTCACTCATACATACCAATAAGTTTTTCCTTTATACCCCAACTCAAACACATAAGTGTCATCTCCCTCCGGCTCATATTCCAAAAGCTTTCCTTCATAAGGTAGAAGGGGTACTGGAGAATTGAAAAATCTATTAGTGAAAATCCCTCTTCCTTTAAATAAAGCATATAAATCAAATTAATATTATATATATATATAACAATAATATTTTCTTAAATTTTTTGTGACTGTTTTATTCAGATTGCATTTTACTATATTTCATATAGTTCCTAAGTGGTATGCAAGTTGTTATTTATTTGTGGGAATACAACTGAGGAACTATATAAAATAAAGTGAAATGCACTTTGAAAACACTAGCAGTAACTTATCTTTACAAAAAAAGTTTTTTTTCTCCATTTATTTAAATGATTATATTACTCTTAACTTACTAAAAGTGAAGTAAGAATTCTAATTATTAAATCTAAAACATGTAAAACAAGTGTAGTTTTAATAATGCATGTTTTGTATATGGAAGTAATTGGTATTAGCATTATCAAGAGGTGCTAATGAAGTCTCTCCAACAATATATAAGATGATGGAAGTGGGTGGATTGAATTGTTAAAATTTTTATATACAGTTTAGTACCCAAGATATATATGCTAAAAGAAAAAAAAAATGTGCAGCCTGATGACCTTACCGGTAATTTCAATTACATGTTTTTAAAAAAATTATATTCACAAATGTTAAAATTTACCTTTTTCTTTGGTTTCTTTCACGTAGAAATCTTTGCTGTTGAATTCAAAAGTGTGGGCCCGCTTTCTTCTTATATTTATATATATATATCTTATCTTTTCTTGGAAATATTTGTATCCCTTAATGAAATAAAAGAAATAATGTGAACTTCTTAAACACACCTAAACAGGAAACAATTTACCTGCCCTGTTCTATGGGGCACAGAAGAAAACCAAGTAACCAGGTACTTTGTATATGTATTAAGAAAAGTGACCAACAGAATGTATGACAGAATTGGTGACTGGTGACTTCATGTATGATTAACAATTCATTTTTTTGTCTGTTCATTTTCACCACTTTTATAAAAACAATTATATATAGATAGATAGTCAGATTTCTGACTAACCATAAAGTTTTGCTGTGTAACAGGAGGGAAAAAAACCCTGAAAAAATCACTTCCTCACCAAGTGCTCCGACTGAGGATCGAACCCGGCCCTCCTGGGTGAAAAAGCAAGCGTTCTACCACAAGGCTAAAAGATCTGGACCAGAAAGTCTGACAGTAAATCACTCTATTATATCTACTACAACACAACAATACCACAATTACCGGTAGCTCAGTCCCGCTACATTCCTCCCTGTTATCTTGAGATTTCCCACCTTGGAAATCTCACACACAACCCCTCCATGGGTTTTTTTGTTGGGCGCCAATGTAACAGGAGGGAGGAAACACTAGAAAAAAAAATCACTTCCTCACAAAGTGCCCCAGCTGAGGATCGAACCCAGCCCTCCTGGGTGAAAAGCGAGCGTTCTACCACAAGGCTAAAAGATCCGGACCAGAAAGTCTGACAGTAAATCACTCTATTATATCTACTACAACACAACAATACCACGACTAGCTCAGTCCCGCTACAGCTGCAAAAGAAGCACACTCAACATTTGTGCATTGGCTGTTTTTAACATGTCTGATTCTCAAATAACATGGTCATCTACTTTAAAGTTACAAGTGTTTAGAGGTGCATGTATGAAGAGATGAAAAGCAAGCTTATTATATTTATTTATATACCCAGTGCTTTTTTGTGCACATTTTGACATATAACTATGATAATGGTCATTTCTTATTGATGTGTTCAACACTGAAAACAAGCTATCCACCTATCACAGAGCTGTTTCCAATCAGTTAAATAGTCATTGTAACATGTATAACTGGGTGGTAGACTTACAGTGACAATGACAATAGTAACTATAAGCTAGATTTATACAAATTTAAAATCATTAATGATCAAATTCTTAAAATTGTAAAAATATTGTACTTTTAAAGTATTTATTTTTCTAAAATAGATGACATTTGAGAAAAAAAAAACATCAAATGACAAACAGATTCATGATGTCAACTGACTAGCAGGATAAGCTTAACTTTTCTGGCCCAAGAGCCAATTGGCCCCTTAGATTTTAAATCTATGGGACATTCAATATCTGTAATGTTCTCAGAAGGGTTTTGCTACAAAATGACTTTATGTTTTGAGAATAAAATCTGAAAAGTTATGGGCAAACAGTCAAAATATCAAAAATAAATATTGATTAATTGATTGAATGGGGTTTTATGTCCCAGTTAAGATAATTTCACTTATTTCGAGACATCACCAGCTATAGGTGAAGTGGCATAAATTTATACCTTAAATGTGCCACACCTACTGTGACATGGGGACCTGGGTTTTTTAAGATCTCATCTAAAAGATCCAAGACTTTTATTTTTTAATGCCGAGTGCTTGGCAAAAGAACAGTCACTACCACTTTTTAAATCTTTGGTTTGACTCGGCTGGTAATCGAACACATGACCTCCCACATCTGAAGGGAGCACTCAGTCAACTGAGCTACTGTAGTGGTTTTCATAATAAATAAATAAAAGCATGATCCATATATCTGACAATGTCAGTTTAAATTATTTTTATGCCTTTTTCAGCCAATACATAATTCATTATTACAATAAATACACTATTAACATGTTTTAATTGTTTAAATTGAATTTAACTGCCAGTCAGTAAGTTGAATCATGTGACGTTGAAAACGAGAGGGCTGATCACTCCGATAGATTCTAGTATGAGAAAGTGCCTTCTGAAAACGCTTGGCGAAGTAATCAAAAGCTTACCATCCGCAGAATGTTGATTTTTTTTACGTTTAGACTTACTGTAGGTATTTATTAGTCAATGACATCTTTACGAATAGATGACACCTCCTGTTTAGCTAGCTACACCCGCCACGTGTGTAATCAAATATATTTATAAGTACTGTACTTTTTTTTTAATTTATTAACAACTGGCCAAAAATTATATTTCATTTAAAATAATCAAAATTAATAAAACTATTTTATGCATAATATCATTTCGCTGCACTCTCAGCATAGGCCGTGCCTACTATCATATTAATACTTGCATTTTTCTGCAGTCTTCAAATCCGATGTTCCTTGTAAAAATTTGCAAATGACGTGTAGGAAGTATCACTTTATGTATTATGTCAAAAAAGGAAACGAAATGACACCGAATTTGAATCCCGACCGGAACGCTGGTCCATTTACATTTGTTGTCTTTTTATACCCATTTTCCAATTTTGCTATTATTGTCACCCGTAGGAAAAATAACCGAAAAATGGTAACCGTGCATGTAAAACAGAAACGGATCGGAATGTTTGGTTCAAAATAAATTTATGTTACTGGTAAATAATATGTTGTACTAAAAATTTTAATCGCCACCTGTGGTAAATGAATTCGAAGAGACAGAATTATCACACTCTTCCTTTTCATATCCCAAATTCTACGCGTGACTACACGATATGGTCTCACGAACGGTTTTTAATTAAAGGTCATCTAAGTAGGAAAATTCAAGTGAAAACCATTTGGTTAAAAAGCGTGAAAGAGGGGTGTAATTATAAAATTACCTACACAAGCGTGAAGATTCATAAATAAAAATACAGCAGGATTTCATAATTTAAGAAATTTCAAAATATTTGTTGCATGTTTTTATGAAAATAGAGCAAAAAATACACGTGATGGGGAAAATAGTTTACACCTTGTATAACGAATTAATTAAAAAAAAATGAAAAGATATTAAGATAGTCAACATCATAAAGCAGTGCAAAGGGACCAGAGTTTGCTAAAGAAACACGAGGTTTTTGAAAACTCGACAACTTACGGTTGATGTTATCTACGATTTATTTTCCTTTTAAAAATGCGTGTACCAGGCGTGATATTTATATTCTAAGGCCACTAATAATCCAAAATACAACAAGTCACTAAAAGTGCACGATCACACAATACAGTTCTATTTGAATTGAGGTGAATATTGTTTGGTTTCAACAATGTTGAACTATATAAAGCCGAATATGCCTCAGTCAACAATAATCAAGTAATATACAAATTTAGCTTTTATAATCTTCCCTTGGATCGTTGGTAGCCTTAGAATATGAACTATCACGCCTAGTACACGCATTTTTAAAAGGAAAATAAATCATAGAAAACCTCAACCGTAAATTGTCGAGTTTTCAAAAACCTCGTATTTCTTTAACAAATTCTGACCCCTTTGCACTGCTCTATGACGTTTACTATATTAATATCTTTTCATTTTTTAAAATTAATTCGTTATACAAGGTGTAAACTATTTTCCCCAACACATGTATTTTTGCACAATTTCCTTTAAAAACATGCAACATATATTTTGAAATTTCTTTAATTATCAATTCCTGCTGTATTTTTATTTATAAATCTTCACACTTGTGTAGGTAATTTCATAATTATACCCCTCTTTCACGCTTTTCAACCGAATGGATTTCACTTGAATTTTCCTACTTAAATGACCCTTAAATGCACAATTTCATGTAATTCTTTTAACAATTTTTTAGGGGGAATTTTCCGGTCACCCTCCCTCTATGTCTGGCATGCAACTTTGTCGGATGTATTTTTCGTTTAATTTTGGAACCCCTTGGCGGCCATGCTTACCGCAGCCCAACATAGATGTATTGTTACAAAGATAACAGAAACACCAGTAAAACTGGATCAGAACTAATAAGTCTAGTTTTTTTTTTCAAAAATTGTAATATTGACACAGGTGGCCATGAGTGGCTACGAGTGTCGGTGAGTTCATAATATCTTTATCGGTATGAACTGTCGAAAGTTGTAGCTGTCGGTAACTTGTAAAATTCGTCGAGGTGTAGTTGTGCACCGCAGGTCCAGACCGACTCTTTTTTTTTGCGTTATATTACAGGAGTTCGGTCGTCCTTTGGAAGTTGTTGTTCGATCCGTCGGAGGGATACCGGAGTTTTGATTTAATTTGGTCGATAAATGGATGAACGTGGTCTGGGTGATCCCGTTGGGTTGATAAATCAAGCGCATCAGTGGAAAGTCTTTCTGTTTGAGTTCCGGTCCTAAGTTTGATTGATCATTGATAAATGGGGTTTAACTTCTAAGTCAATAATATTCCACTTATATCGAGACGTCACCACCTATAAATGTATGTGCAGAAATATTTACCTGTGCTTTGCGGTGATGGCATTATGCAGTGAGGGTTCTTTATAGTGTCAAGTCCACCGTGACAAGGGGCCTCGGGTTTTAAGGTTTGTCCGAAAGACCTGCATTCTTTTTTTTAATGCCGAACGAATTGTCACTACACTTTTCTTGGGTCAGACCCGACCAGATACCAAACCTTCAACCTCCCTGACTTACGGAGCGAGCACTCTACCAACTAACCTGCCTGCTACCTGGCTACATATACCGAAGGGGTGGGTCTCCTACTACCACCACCCCTCTTCCACACTTCTATCATATTATTCGTTTTAAAAGGACTAGTTAGTCAGTTTCATCATTGTATAATGTGCAATAAAGGTGCAATCGAACACAAGAATCGTCACGAGAAAAAAAAGATTATGTTAGACGAATTTGTTCCGTATAGACGATAAACGCACGGATAGAATAAAAAGTCAAATGAGACAGATTTTTTCCAATTAAAACCAATTTAAAAAATGTACAAAAATTGTTTAAAAATTTGGACTTTAACATCGTGCTTTAAAAATATACCTAAAAAAGATAAGATTTAATCTTGTATGCTAAAAATTAGCTTCTCTCTCTCTCTCTCTCTTGGCCATGTCCCTTGGTTTAAAAAGGTAATTAAATTAGATTAATTCACGTATGATTAATGAAATCACTCTTCATGGAAGTCTCTTCATTCGTACTACTAATTAACGTTATCTACTGATACTACCTGGTTTCTTTCACGCCTCAGCGATAAGGTAAATAACATTATCACCTTAGACTGGTCAGTTCTACCTGGATCCTTTCATGCTTCGGCGAACTGGTAAATTACATCATCACCCGATTGCATTTGTCTACCTGTGTACACACACTAATTGATAAATAAGTACCACTAAATAACTAACCATTACGCTGGGTGATTGACAATTAGCTGTGAGAGAGAAGGGGGTTACGGAGCAACTGGGGGGGGGGGGGGCACGGGCCTCCTGTGCCCCCCCCCCCGCTGGATTCGCCACTGCAAGTTATATATATTCTGTAAAATCGAAATGAAATAAAATTTACAGAAGATCTTCTAAACTTTAATTTGGACTAGTGCTTATCCGAGGTTTAGCTTTAAATAACGTGAAGCGCAGTGCAAATTATGTATACTTGTCCTTGTTCAAGAACATGCAAAGTATCCCGGTAAAGGGAATTTATATTATTATTGTATAAGGAAATAGAAAGAAAAATACATAGATAAATTTCTCATTAGACTTGCACATAAACTTACATTACCTACAGGTTATCTGTTACGTGATTACAGTGGTACATATATAGCGCCATGTTACCGGAAATACATAAATGACAAACGCGAAATGCGCGTGCGCGAAAGTAAGCGGGCGGTAAAGTGTGTAAGCCATCGTTTTTGACAACGGTATCAGTGTGAATTTTTGACGGGTTGAGACCTGAAACTCAAACATCACATTCTTTTATATTTTTGGATAATATACGGTCAAATTAACAATTTGAAAAAACAATGACAACCCACTACCAGTGTGTATGGAGTGGGTTTCCATTTTGGAGTGAGTTGGTTGGTGTGTTACCTCATTGATGTAAGTGAGTTTCAGGTGGTTGTAAACACACATACACACACACACACACACACACACACACACACAGCAGTATTACTCATCACTGGTGTCGGGGGTGATAACCATGGAAACATCTGTCGATGGGGAGACTGATGTAACGCGTATAAATAATTCGTTTTACGTTGCTGTAAAAGGAGTAAATTGTAAAAATGCTTACAGGTTTTCCTTTATTGTTTATTTCTAGCAGTGGCACAAAGTAATCCCTGATCCATTAGTAGGCGACAATGGACTTTAACGTATTCCATTTAATAGTGTGCAATATGACCTTTATACAGGATGATTTCCAGTTTATATTTAGCTTTATTCAGAAAACTTATTATGACTAGGACTCTCCCTGTTCCATGGTCAGTCCCGACTATTTTCAGTCAATTTCTGTAAGAATTTGATTTTTTCGTCAGTGCATGGTCATTGAATTCCATGTAAAGCATACACATAGTTCCAGGTTTGCTCGTCAAGAAAAATGTTTTTTCCTCAACATTATCATGGGTATCATTGTCATGGAAACATGTTTTACAGTTGAACATTTCACAAAAGAAGTTGATTGCACGGTTTTGCTTAAACGTTAAAAATGATAGAATTTGACAAAAGAGATCGTTAACACAGTATTGGGTTTAAGAGCCATTCGGGACCAGTTTTCAGGCTCTCATTGCAATATTGTTGATGAGTACGATGTCTCTGTGTTAAGGATTACTTTGGTAATATTTGACATCCAATAGTTCCATGTTCCTTTCACTCAATTTTGATTTTATACTTGACGGGTGTAGCTAGCTAGACATGATGTGCTTATCCTTCCGGTGCACCAAGCATTACTTCCCTTTGGAAGTTCACGTTCAAGTTTTATCTAATTGTCGGTTTCAAAGTTTTTACTTTGCTTTGGGATATTGGTTTTGACATGGATTAGTGTGTTTGCTTTTGATGTGTACAAATATCACTGTACCTCACAGTCACAAATTGTGGCTTTCACGCTCGACATAGTATGTAATTAAGCATGATATACGGTTAAATGCACATTTGATATTATAATTGCTGAGATTGTTATAAAATTGTTCAACCATATCGAGGGAGACATCGCACGCAATTTAATGAAAACCGAAATGACTTGTAGCTTTGTTAAAGTGTCACACCCTCAGTGACACGGCATGGATCATATGTCGACAAGAGGAGGTAAGAGAGGTTAAAGTGTCACACCCTCAGTGACACGGCATGGATCATATGTCGACAAGAGGAGGTAAAAAGAGGTTAAAGTGTCACACCCTTAGTGACACGGCATGGATCATATGTCGACAAGAGGAGGTAAAAAGAGGTTAAAGTGTCACACCCTTAGTGACACAGCATGGATCATATGTCGACAAGAGGAGGTAAAAAGAGGTTAAAGTGTCACACCTTCAGTGACACGGGTCATCATGGATCATATGTCGACAAGAGGAGGTAAGAGAGGTTAAAGTGTCACACCCTCAGTGACACGGCATGGATCATATGTCGACAAGAGGAGGTAAAAAGAGGTTAAAGTGTCACACCCTTAGTGACACGGCATGGATCATATGTCGACAAGAGGAGGTAAAAAGAGGTTAAAGTGTCACACCTTCAGTGACACGGCATGGATCATATGTCGACAAGAGGAGGTAAGAGAGGTTAAAGTGTCACACCCTTAGTGACACGGCATGGATCATATGTCGACAAGAGGAGGTAAGAGAGGTTAAAGTGTCACACCCTCAGTGACACGGCATGGATCATATGTCGACAAGAGGAGGTAAGAGAGGTTAAAGAGTCACACCCTTAGTGACACGGCATGGATCATATGTCGACAAGAGGAGGTAAAAAGAGGTTAAAGTGTCACACCCTTAGTGACACGGCATGGATCATATGTCGACAAGAGGGGGTAAAAAGAGGTTAAAGTGTCACACCCTTAGTGACACGGCATGGATCATATGTCGACAAGAGGAGGTAAAAAGAGGTTAAAGTGTCACACCACCCTTAGTGACACGGCATGGATCATATGTCGACAAGAGGAGGTAAAAAGAGGTTAAAGTGTCACACCCTTAGTGACACGACATGGATCATATGTCGACAAGAGGAGGTAAAAAGAGGTTAAACTGTCACACCCTTAGTGACACGGCATGGATCATATGTCGACAAGAGGAGGTAAAAAGAGGTTAAAGTGTCACACCCTCAGTGACAAGGCATGGATCATATGTCGACAAGAGGAGGTAAAAAGAGGTTAAAGTGTCACACCCTCAGTGACACGGCATGGATCATATGTCGACTAGAGGAGGTAAAAAGAGAGGTTAAAGTGTCACGCCCTTAGTGACACGGCATGGATCATATGTCGACAAGAGGAGGTAAAAAGAGGTTAAAGTGTCACACCCTTAGTATCACGGCATGGATCATATGTCGACAAGAGGAGGTAAAAAGAGGTTAAAGTGTCACACCCTTAGTATCACGGCATGGATCATATGTCGACAAGAGGAGGTAAAAAGGGGTTAAAGAATTGTGCAAAATGTATATATTTTATATTATGAAAATGAACTCAATTTCATCTGAAAATGTTGAACATCAAAATGGAACAGAAGTCGGTCATAGATAAATTATTTTTTCAGTCAAACCTGTTTCCTCATTTACATACAAATGCGTGTGTGCAAACGGTAGCAAATGTTTTTGTACTTCAATTCGGAGCATTCATTCATTCATTCTTTATTTATTTCCTCTATATATGTAGAGATATAAGAATGTTAAGTAACAGTTTACAAATATATGAATTTTAACATTCAAACACCAAAATAACACATTTACAAGATACAAAATACAGCAGTTAAACAATATTGGGATTCATATATAATATATATAAATATACAAATGGTGTTTAAGGGAAACTACGCTGTTGTTTCGAAGAGAACAAAATAGAAAATAACTTATTTACAGTTATGATTTACTCGGACCAACATTTGAATGATAGCAAGTGATTGGGTACTGTCCCTACCAACAAGGAGTTACATTACTTATCATCAGAATGTGGACCGAGAATTGCATTATGAGTTATGATCGTTAGGTTGACTAATTACACCTGTAAATGTTCGGGCTCCCATCTATGCTCGACAATAGCAGCTAGCTTTACAGTTCGATATACAAATTTGAAACAGCAGAAAACAGCATCGTGTTTGTAACAGTCCTGGAAATCTATATTCAGTACATTGCCGAGTAAAAATTGTAGCTTATCTTCATCCCTGGAATGTTGCATTAACAATTCAGTCTGTATATTTGGATGAAGTTGCTGGAGCGACTGAAATAAACGTCTGCGACGCCAACTAAATGCTGAACACTGCACTAATATGTGTCGTAAAGTGTCTGTATAGGGTTCGTAACATAAGTGACACACACTTAAATCGTATTTAACGTGTTTGATCCATAAACTGACGATTAATTTATTCTGTATGAGAAAGAATTATTAGAGGCCCGTTAGCACCGATATTAATTCTTTCTCTCACAGAATGAACAGTTTGAGGTTTCTCCCTAACTTAAAATATTTAACTTCTTTGTGTAAATAAAATACAGCTTTAAATAATGGACAGTTGCAGGATAAAATAACTTTGGTCAACAAGACAACGGGGATCACAACTCAATGGATGGTAGGTAATTAACGTAACACTGTGTTTAGTGAAGAGTATTCGTCATGCAGAGTGAGGTTTGGGAGTTGTACTTACAAGGTGACTAAATATTCCATCATAATTTGTTTAAAATGTTATCAAATAGTAAGGGCAAGTTTTACTTAATCTGAGTGCCTATACAAATTATAATCATTCAGAAAGATATTCTGTTTCTAATGTTAGTGAAAATGACATATTCAAGGACTTGATACTAATTAGTGTGCACGACAGCAGCTACCAGATTTAAACGAACAAATAATTGCCAAAAAAAACCCACATCATCGGTCTGATGCCACAAAACCGAAATCTAAATGTGCTTTATTTGTTATAAATATAAGAGATAGTTTACAACGTGAATCTTCTAATAAGGGAGTAAAATATAAAATAAGCTACATGTTGTACAAATTGAAACAGTAAATGTTTCTGAATTAGAGGGTAGTTCAATTGAAGAGCATGTTGAATTTTTAAATTCGCAAGTGAAATAAGTCTGTGAAGGGAATCTAATTCTGATGGAATTAAATTTTCAGTATGATGTTAATACAGAGAAATGAACTAGAAATGTGAAAATTTACTGTTTTCCCTTTTTAGTTTCTGTTTTGTTTTTCTGCTGCTGCTGGACACTAGCTGTTTTGGGTGGATAATAAGTTCACCTGTAACTGTCCAATAAGTAAATCTAGCTCTACATTCTAACTGTCTATTCGGTTAGTTAATAAACAGTTGTATCAACTTATTGGACACCTACATGCTAAAACCGACGATTGGGCTAGTTAATACACATGTAGACGGTCAAACTGATACTAGTAATTAAAATGTCTGATTAAATCACGTTTTTCAGGGCCAATGAGATTAGGTCTTCGGTCACCAGTATCAGGAAAAGAAACTCGGAACACAATGAGGTTTTATGTCAAAAGAAATTTTGGTATGTTACACATTTTAACCAGATAGGAAGAAAACAATTAACAAAGGACGGAGATCGGAGTTTCAGAAAGGGAATTTTAAGTTTGGAATCCGAAATAAAAATGCACCCCCAAGTTAGACTCGATCAAAAAGTTCTGGAAAAAAATGAGATGATTAACCTGATTACAGATAATGATTCTCTGGTTCAACCCTAAGACACCAGTAAGTAAAATGGAACTTGTAAATATAAGCAGTTTTGTGTCATAAAGGATGGCGTTTTATATAATTATAAGTATCAAAACTCTACTGACAATAAGTAAAAAACTATACTAATTGTTTTACAGTATATATTTTAAGAACTAAAATATAATTCAAAGCTTAAGATTGAAATTTTATATATTATTATAATAATAATAATAATAATAATGAGTATTTTATTATAGTGTCACAAGTCATATAAATATAAAATAAATACAGTGTGTACAATCAGTATAAAATATATGACATCCAGCCTTAAAAGACGTATGAGACACTTTTGAATATATATACACGTGCTAAGACATATTTACACCTGTTAAATGTCAAGATATATACATGTGATAAGATAATTTAATACCGATATAAAAATTATAAAAATCTTTTTCTACGCTGAAACATGCATAAAAGAGTTTTTGCTAAGTTTAAAAGCAAGTTCATTATTTATGTTATAGTATAAATAATGGTTGAGAAATATAAATATAAAATAAATAAATAAAGGGAGATGATTTATAAGGCAACCAATGTTATATACCGGTATATTGTCTCCGTCACACACATAAAAAGACAAATCATAACGTCATAACAATGGTTTAAGTAACACAACATAACACAATATAATTATAATGAAATCTAAAACAATGTTGGGTTAAAAAGTTTGTATTTAACATATGTGTTGTTTATTATGCAGTGTAAAATAGTTTTAAAATCAAATTAGTGTCATTTCAAGTGTTATATAAATATTTTAGTGACAGGACTTATAAAATACTGACAGAAACTTGGTATGAAACACATCAAATAAAATATTATTCATTAAATGTTTTCAACAATTCAAAAAACACATTCAAAGGGAACTAACTCTAGATATATAATGCAACTCACAAGGAAATTTGGGTTAGTCTGCTTAGAATTAGGTGATATGAAAATATCACAGCTCTGACTGCCGTATCTGAAGTTAGTTACTTTTTCAACATTCAACATTCAATGTTGAAAAAGTAAATATAATCTGAAGTTAGTTACTTATTCAACATTCGGATATATTACACAACTTAATTTTTCAGGTTTTTCGACCTATAATTGCAACTTTATCCTCAATCCTCCCTCACAACATGTAATGAACTAACACACTACCTTATCTGAGGAGGGTGAGTAGCGGTCTGGTGTTAAGACGTGTTTTGGTCTGTCCGCAATATTTTGAAGTTTTTGGATGGTTAATTGATGAATTTTGATATCATGTTTTGATCTTAACTTTCTAACTTTTTGAAGGATATATTAGTGGTGAAATTATTTATTTTTACTGTGCACTTTGGAGTATATTTGAAATTTAATTTTTGACAAAAGAGAACAATAGATATATTTCTATCATGAATAACACAGTGAACAGTTCTCTCAGAGAAGTAGGGAGCTCGGTCATGCAGGCTTACGACGTATTAAATAACGTAAATAACACAGGTAATTTACCTGTATTTTCACCGAATAACTCGGACAGTGGTCAACAACAGCTAGAAAATGTGATTGTAGATATATACCACCGGTTGGAAAAACTCACACTTTTGGACGATATCAACCAGAGGCTAACAAATATTGAACATAAATTTGCAGCAATTCAGGCTGATTTAAGTGTTGTAAAGACTAAAGTTGCTGCAAATACTGAGAGAATACAAAGATGCGAGTATGGACAAGCAGATCTAGATGATGGAATGCGATACTTGGAACAAGATAAAGAAGAATTATTTAGAATGACAAGTGAACTGAAAGAGCAAGTATTGGACACACAAACAAGAGCAATGAGAGACAATCTTCTGTTTGGTGGTATTAACAGGGTGTACAAAACAAACGATAAAGGCATCGAATATGAGGACACAGAAGAGGTTTTACGGGAGTTTTTAGAGAAAGAAATGGACATAAGAGACGCAGAATTTGAAAGAGTGCATAGAATGGGGAGAGGTAAAAACGGCAGACCTCCGTATATAGTGGCAAAGTTTAGTAGTCATAAAAAACGAGAAGAAGTTAGAAAGAAAGCACCTGATGTACTGAGAGGGAAAGATAACTTTAGTGTATTCGAACAATTCCCAAAAGAAATTCAAGAAAGACGTAAGAAATTAATCCCAAAATTAAAAGAGGCCAAACGTAACAAACAAAATGCAAAACTTGTTGTGGATAAACTATATATTGACGGCAAATTATTTAATCCTGAAAGGAGGGGTAATCATCGAGACACAGAAATGGAATTTGAGGAGGAGGAGTTTGACAGGAGATATGATTCACGGAGGGGAGTTGATGGCAATGGACACAGATAGGGTTGCGCCGGAGGGCATGTATCTAGTGGATTTTCATCTATTTTGTGTATCAATCTGAATGTATGTGGACTTCGTAGTCGCCTTATTGTTCCAGAATTTCAAGAACTTATTTGTAAATACGATTTGATATTTTTAACTGAAACTAAAGCTAGTGATGGTGATATATTTGATCTTCCAAATGGATATAAAATTAAAATGAAAAATAGATCGAAGTGTGTTTCTAAATCTGGTGGCATAGCAGTGATATACAAAAAACAGTTGGAACAATATCTTAAATTCCTCAAAAATGATAGTGAATATGTAATGTGGATGCTCATCTCAAAACAATTACTGGGTGAAAATAAGGATTTGCTTGTAGGTTGTGTGTATATCCCCCCGTATGGTACAAAATATTCGTCAGTAGATTCGTTTTCGGAAATACAGGATGAACTGGTGCAACTTAACCGAAATAATTATTTGACCTTCGTTGGAGATTTTAATGTGCGCACCAACACGTTATGTGACTATGTGCATATAAATGAAGTTACAAGTGATATGTTGTGTGAAAATGATGCAGTTCTGGATAGTTTGGATTTGAATGCAAGGCATAGCATGGATGTAAGCAAACCTAATTTATTTGGATATTCCCTTATAGAGTTTTGTAAAAATAATGATATTCGTATTGTTAATGGCAGGATGGATAAGGATTATAAAATTGGTAAAACTACTTGTAAAGATAGAAGTGTTGTAGATTATATTATATGTTCTTCTTTTTTTTTTCGAAATTGTGTCATTTTGAAGTTCATGATTTTAACCAGTTATTCTCGGATGCACATTCTGTTGTTAGTTTTAGTTTTCAAACATTTTCAGGATTAACAATGACTGACAGTAATTTTAGTGAAAACGCATCTAAAGACTACATTAAGTGGAACAGTCGTCTGAAAAACGAATACACGGAACATTTTACATCGCATTCTTTGGATCAAGTGATATCTTTACTTGATAGTGCAGATTTATCGGACGATTTTGTGATAAACAGTGTTACTGAACATATTAACGATTTGTTTACAAACAGTGCGAAACACGTGTTTGGATATAAACAGAACAGTCACGTGACAAGGAAGGGAAGTAATTCGCGACCGTGGTTTGGAAAGGAATGCACTGCAGCGCGAGAGAAATTTCATCGTGCAAAGACACTATATCATAGAAACAAATCAACTGCCAATAAGGAACACTTAAAAGAAAAATGTAAGTTATATAAACATACTTTGAGTCGTCATTTTCAAAAATATAAATTTACTGTGGGTATTAAGCTTCGTAGTTTAAGAAAACAAAACAGTAGAAATTTTTGGACAATTTTAAATAGGTTAAATAATAATAATGACAATGATGCTGATAATATTGGTGTGTCTCTTGAAGATATGTATAATCATTTTAAAGATTTGAATGCTTGTAGTTTTTGTGATGAGGTTATTGTAACTGACAATCATTTAAACAATGCAGAGTTCAATGGTATTTTGAATGATAGTATAACTGAAAATGAAGTATTATGCGCTGTTAAATGGTTAAAAAATAACAAAGCGCCAGGCGCTGATAATATCATTAATGAGTATATTGTAGCTACTATTGACACTTTGTTACCAGTATATGTTAAATTATTTAATACTATATTAGATAGTGGTAAAGTCCCTGATGTGTGGCTAACGGGAATTATTAAACCCATTTTTAAAAATAAAGGGTCAAAAACGCAACCTGAAAATTATAGAGGTATCACTTTACTTAGTTGTTTAAGTAAATTATTTACTAGTATACTTAATAGTCGGTTAAATAAATATGCTGATCAGTGTGAACTAATTAACAAAGCACAATCTGGTTTCAGAAAAGGTTACTCTACCTTAGATAATATTTTTAATTTATTTTTTCTTGTTACATTATATTTTAACTATGGTAAAAAACTGTTTTGCGCTTTTATAGATCTCAAATGTGCATTTGACAAGGTTTGGAGATCGGGACTTTGGAGAAAAATGTTAAACTCTGGTATAAATGGCAAAATTTTTACCGTCATCTGTAACATGTATAAGTCAATTAAGTCATGTGTTCAAGTAAATAATGAGTTATCAAATTTTTTCATGTCGCAAATTGGTGTTAGACAGGGAGAAAATCTCTCGCCGTTTTTATTTTCTTTATATCTTAATGACTTGCAAGATTTTTTAGAGCAAAATAGCGTATTGGGCACAGAATTTATGTGTAATATATTGTATGATAAATTTCATGTATATTTTAAATTGTTTTTTCTATTATATGCTGATGATACTGTGCTTTTTTCGGATAGTGAATGTGGTTTACAAAAATGTCTTGATGTTTATTTAAATTACTGCAAATTATGGAAACTTGAGATTAACACAGATAAAACAAAGGTTCTAGTTTTTAGAAAAAGGAAAAGTAATAAGGTTATGAATTTTATGTTAAATGGTAAAAAACTAGATGTTGTCGACTCTTTTGTTTATCTTGGTATGTGTTTTAAGTATAACAATAATTTTGTAGATATGAAAAAAATGTTGGTTTGTAACGCTAAAAGGGCTATGTATTCTCTATTAGGTAAAATCACTTATTTACAAATACCGATTGATTTGCAATTACAACTTTTTGATAGTTTAGTTTTATCAGTTTTGGTGTACTCATGTGAAATATGGGTTACGAAAACATTAATATTATAGAAAGTGTACACTTAGATTTTTGTAAACGTATATTGAAATTAAAGAAAAGTACCCCGAATTACATGGTCTATGGTGAACTTGGTAGATTTCCACTTAATATTCATATAAACTTTAGAATGTTTAATTTTTGGTGTAGTATTGTTCAGGGCGACAAATTATCTTCAACTTGTATAAATTAATGGTTGAATTGTATATCCGTGGTGATTTGAAATCAAAATGGTTAGATCATATCAAACACATGTTATGTAACGCTGGTTTAGGATTTCTTTGGTATAATCAGTTTTATCTTGACTTGTCTTCATACAAGCTTATTTTTAAAAATGTACTTCAAGATATGTATATACAAGAATGGTATAGTAATAGTAATGGTAACTCTTCAAGATGTAATTTTTATTTTTCTTTTAAAAATATATTTAAACTTGAAGAATATTTGTTAAAGCTAGAATATAATAAAGCAATAACTTTTTGTAAATTCCGTACTTCAAACCACAAGTTCCCAATAGAAACAGGAAGATGGAATAATATAACAAAAGATGATAGAATATGTCCTTATTGCTCAGAAACTATTGGAGATGAATTTCATTATTTATTTATATGTAAAACATTTACTCAGTTAAGGTTAAAATATGTACCAAATTATTATTTAAAATATCCTTCATATGAAAAAATGTATGGATTATTTAATAGTGTTAACAAGAAAGTGTTGTCTAATGTAATCACTTTTATATCTTTTCTGCAACAACAGTTTAAGTAATCTAATTGCTTTATATGTGATATATAATAATAATAATAATAATAATAATAATAATAATATTATTATTATTATTATTATACTACAATGTATGAACTATTTAATATTATTAACAAGAAAGTTTTGTATCATGTGACAAATTTTATATCCTATCTGCAAGAACAGTTTATGTAATTTATTTACTTTATATTTATAATGTATTGTAGGTATCATAGTATACATGTATTATAAATATTATATATGTATATATTAATATATATATATATTTAATGTATCTTACCAGATCGCTTTTGCATATATATGTAACATGCCCTCATGTTCCACTCTCTGAGTGGCTGAGGTTATTTATTTTGAAATAAATGAAATGAAATGAAAATGAAGAGATGTTGGATACACTTAACCCTTGATTAATGAGTTTTTGAGACGTTACATTGTCTAGTGACCATACTGGTCATCTGTCATAGATGCACATGTCAATGGTCTTGTTAATTTGCATATTTTTATCATTCATTTTATTTATAACACGACTAAATAATATCAATATGACATGCCACTGATAATTTATTAAGACTCGGACGTGTTGGGTTTTAAATGTAATATAAATGACAATAGAAGGATGGACAATCGTTTGCTGCAGCATAATTATGATAATTGCAATATTTATTTTAACGTGAAAGTGTTTTGTATTCACTGTAATGACAATCGAGATCATTTTTGAGTTAATTTTATCAGGAAGAGAAGAGTCTACAAATTTAATTAAAAACACGATATTATATTCTTTTTGCATGTTGATTACGCTGATCTTAACTTTTGGGGTAATTACTTGAAGTCACTTAATTGTTTTGGTGCTGATATATACACCTTAATAATAATAATAATAATAATATATTATTATTATTATTATTATTATAATTATTATTATTATTATTATAAGTAATGAAAATTAACGACGATGAGAAATATTTTAAATGTCCTTTTTAGACAATGTGCATTTTGTGAAGCAAAGAAATTTTTAGGGCAAATTGAGCGTAATCTGATGTAAAATAATATTTGCATGTGTCATATATACATATTAAATGTGATCGCTTGAAATTACAGGATGAAGTTTAATTTTACAAATTTCTCAGGACTTCAAGTCATATCGTAATTTTCATTGTTCTGAAAGTTAGAAATGTGAACATTTCAATCGAATCTGCTTTTAATTTTTTGTGATATAATGGCATGTGCTACTTTTGAATTTTTTATGATATAATGGCATGTGCTACTTTTGAATGTATTATTTCATAAAAATTCAAAAGTAGCACACGACAGTTCTTTTAGAAAGTACATGGATATTAATGCTGTCCGTATGTATGTGTCATGTGGATTTTTCCATTTCATGACATATAGCATTAAACATTAGCATATGGCAAATGATTTTAATTTTTTTTCCGATAAAATAATAAAGACAAAAATAGCACATGACAGGTAAAAAGGACATCGGCCCGGAACATATGCAGCAAATACTTCCTTTGAGATAAAAAAAAAAGGTAGCGACCAAACTGGAACTAGAACATGGGGCCTACTCAATATCAGCGGATTGCTCTAATGACTTAGCCACCCGGCCAATAATCGAGCCCGGTCCGCCACATTCCTCCCTTCTTTTTCATTCGTCTACATTCAATCGAAGCCCCGGAACCAACCAGTTGGTCAGCCGAACGAGCATCCAAATTATCCAAATTAATAGAAAAGATAATTTTCCCGTTACCACCCGAATGTTTTATGACAGCTGTCCAGTGGCCTATAAACCACAGTCTGTCATAATTATCTAATAAACTTATTGCTAAGAATAATAAAATCATAATAAAATACTTCATATTTAACCATTCTCATTATGACCATACATGTCACAATAAGCTGTGTATTTTTGTAACTTCAGTTGTTCTGTTAAACATACAACACTTGGCAGGTCATTTAAACAAAACAAAAGAAGGGAAAACATGATCACCATTTTTGGCAGATTTAAAGACATCGATGGCGCAGCGAGTGTAAAGCAATTTGTAAAGCATTGATCGTGAATCATTACACTTCAAAAGCATCACTATTGCAGGAAAAAATGGAAAAAAAACGAAAACTAGACTAGTAAACAAGAGATAAAAGTTAAAATGAATATCGATTGTAACTTTTCAACAATTAAACAGTTTGACATTTTACTGACCACTACAATGTCCATTCTATTTTAGGAAGGACAGATACGGTACTTTCCACACCTTTTACAAACCCAACCAAAACATAAAAATGATGAGATTCATGTGCAATTATAATGTCATAGTATCCAGTGATCACGTGCCAGACAGTTATAATGTCATAGTGTCCAGTGATCACGTGCCAGACAGTTATAATGTCATAGTGTCCAGTGATCACGTGCCAGACAGTTATAACGTCACAGTGTCCAGTGATCACGTGTCAGACATTTGCAGGGGCTTTAAGTAACGACGCTATTAAAATTAACTTCAAGAGCAACTCTCGCCTGTAAATCCAAATACATAAAACATAATTAATACAAAACATTTAACTTAATTTCCATTACTAAGACAAAATTGCGTTTAAAATGTCAAATACTTGTATTTGTCTTACTGATTACAGAAGAGGTGTTCACTTCTCTCAATCAAATTATCAAACACAAAACAAAATTACATGAATTTTTTTTTTGCACAATGTGTAAGCGACACAATTGAGTTATGACGAAATAGGTACCATTATTCCGTGCATGGTACCAAAATAGTGCGGAAAAATGTAGGTACTATACAGAGTTTTGATTAAAGTGCATATTTGTAACTTAAATACAAAAACCTGCTGTATTTTAGCAAAATGGTTATTAATTTACGTAATAATACGGTATAAGAACAACACAAATTGGTAATACTTCAAACCGGAAAAAACAGGAAATTGTGATCACCAGGTTCACTGTATTGTCACTAGGTATGTCAGTGACAAATTTGGTTAGCTTTGAACGGGTTGACTATTTCAAATAGCAGGAAAACTATGCTATTATGTCCGATTTTCTTACATTTTCAACTAGATCTCACAGATATGTTTTACTTTCACAGTGAAACGAGTTCTCGTGCCACCTAATGATAGATTAGGCAACACTTGTTGTCACTAGGTATGTCAGTGACAAATTTGGTTAGCTTTGAACGGGGTTGACTATGTCAAATAGCAGAAAAACTTTGCTATTATGTCCGATTTTGTTACATTTCCCTACTAGTTCTTACTGATATTCTCTAGGTTCACAGTGAACAAGTTCTCGTGCCACCTAATGATATATTATGCAACACATGTATTGTCACTAGGTATGTCAGTGTCAAATTTGGTTAGCGTTGAATGAGGTTGACTATGTCAAATAGCAGGAAAACTATGCTATTATGTCCGATTTTCTTACATTTTCAACTAGATCTCACAGATATGTTTTTCTTTCACAGTGAACGAGTTCTCGTGCCACCTAATGATATATTATGCAACACTTGTATTGTCACTAGGTATGTCAGTGTCAAATTTGGTTAGCTTTGAACGGGGTTTGACTATGTCAAATAGCAGAAAATCTTTGCTATTATGTCCGATTTTGTTACATTTCCCTACTAGTTCTTACATTTATCCTCTAGGTTCGCAGTGAACAAGTTCTCGTGCCACCTAATGATATATAAGCCAACACTTGTATTGCCACTAGGTATGTCAATGTCAAATTTGGTTAGCGTTGAATGGGGTTGACTATGTCAAATAGCAGAAAAACGTTGCTATTATGTCCGATTTTGTTACATTTCCCTACTAGTTCTTACTTATATCCTCTAGGTTCACAGTGAACAAGTTCTCGTGCCACCTAATGATACATTAGGCAACACTTGTATTGCCACTAGGTATGTCAATGTCAAATTTGGTAAGCTTTGAACGGGGTTGACTATGTCAAATAGCAGAAAAACTTTGCTATTATGTCCGATTTTCTTACATTTCCCTACTAGTTCTTACTTATATCCTCTAGGCTCACAGTGAACGAGTTCTCGTGCCACCTAATGATATATTATGCAACACTTGTATTGTCACTAGGTATTTCAGTGTCAAATTTGCTTAACTTTGAATGGGGTTGACTATGTCAAATAACAGAAAAACTTTCCTATTATGTCCGATTTTCTGACATTTCCCTACTAGTTCTTACATATATCCTCTAGGTTCAGAGTGAACCAGTTCTCTTGCCACCTAATGATATATTAGCCAACACATGTATTGTCACTAGGTATGTCAGTGTCAAATTTGGTTAGCTTTGAACGGGGTTGACTATTTCAAATAGCAGAAAAACTATGCTATTATGTCCGATTTTCTTACATTTTCAACTAGATCTCATAGATATGTTTTTCTTTCACAATGAACGAGTTCTCGTGCCACCTAATGATATATTATGCAACACATGTATTGTCACTAGGTATGTCAGTGTCAAATTTGGTTAGCGTTGAATGAGGTTGACTATGTCAAATAGCAGGAAAACTATGCTATTATGTCCGATTTTCTTACATTTTCAACTAGATCTCACAGATATGTTTTTCTTTCACAGTGAACGAGTTCTCGTGCCACCTAATGATATATTATGCAACACATGTATTGTCACTAGGTAAGTCAGTGTCAAATTTGGTTAGCGTTGAATGAGGTTGACTATGTCAAATAGCAGAAAAACTATGCTATTATGTCCGATTTTCTTACATTTTCAACTAGATCTCACAGATATGTTTTTCTTTCACAGTGAACGAGTTCTCATGCCACCTAATGATATATTATGCAACACATGTATTGTCACTAGGTATGTCAGTGTCAAATTTGGTTAGCGTTGAATGAGGTGGACTATGTCAAATAGCAGGAAAACTATGCTATTATGTCCGATTTTCTTATATTTTCAACTAGATCTCACAGATATGTTTTTTCCACAGTGAACGAGTTCTCGTGCCACCTAATGATATACATGTATTAGGCAACACTTGTATTGTCACTAGGTATGTCAGTGTCAAATTTGGTTAGCTTTGAATGGGGTTGACTATGTCAAATAGCAGGAAAACTTTCCTATTATGTCCGATTTTGTTACATTTCTCTACTAGTTCTTACATTTATCCTCTAGGTTGGCAGTGAACAAGTTCTCGTGCCACCTAATGATATATTAGACAACACTTGTATTGTCACTAGGTATGTCAGTGACAAATTTGGTTAGCTTTGAACGGGGTTGACTATGTCAAATAGCAGGAAAACTTTCCTATTATGTCCGATTTTCTGACATTTCCCTACTAGTTCTTACATATATCCTCTAGGTTCAGAGTGAACCAGTTCTCGTGCCACCTAATGATATATTAAGCAACACTTGTATTGTCACTAGGTATGTCAGTGTCAAATTTGGTTAGCTTTGAACGGGGTTGACTATTTCAAATAGCAGAAAAACTATGCTATTATGTCCGATTTTCTTACATTTTCAACTAGATCTCACAGATATGTTTTTCTTTCACAGTGAACGAGTTCTCGTGCCACCTAATGATATATTATGCAACACATGTATTGTCACTAGGTATGTCAGTGTCAAATTTGGTTAGCGTTGAATGAGGTTGACTATGTCAAATAGCAGAAAAACTATGCTATTATGTCCGATTTTCTTACATTTTCAACTAGATCTCACAGATATGTTTTTCTTTCACAGTGAACGAGTTCTCGTGCCACCTAATGATATATTATGCAACACATGTATTGTCACTAGGTATGTCAGTGTCAAATTTGGTAAGCTTTGAATGGGGTTGACTATGTCAAATAGCAGGAAAACTTTGCTATTATGTCCGATTTTGTTACATTTCCCTACTAGTTCTTACTTTTATCCTCTAGGTTCGCAGTGAACAAGTTCTCGTGCCACCTAATGATATATTATGCAACACATGTATTGTCACTAGGTATGTCAGTGACAAATTTGGTTAGCTTTGAACGGGGTTGACTATTTCAAATAGCAGGAAAACTATGCTATTATGTCCGATTTTCTTACATTTTCAACTAGACCTCACAGATATGTTTTACTTTCACAGTGAACGAGTTCTCGTGCCACCTAATGATAGATTAGGCAACACTTGTATTGTCACTAGGTATGTCAGTGACAAATTTGGTTAGCTTTGAACGGGGTTGACTATGTCAAATAGCAGAAAAACTTTGCTATTATGTCCGATTTTGTTACATTTCCCTACTAGTTCTTACTGATATTCTCTAGGTTCACAGTGAACAAGTTCTCGTGCCACCTAATGATATATTATGCAACACATGTATTGTCACTAGGTATGTCAGTGTCAAATTTGGTTAGCGTTGAATGAGGTTGACTATGTCAAATAGCAGGAAAACTATGCTATTATGTCCGATTTTCTTACATTTTCAACTAGATCTCACAGATATGTTTTTCTTTCACAGTGAACGAGTTCTCGTGCCACCTAATGATATATTATGCAACACTTGTATTGTCACTAGGTATGTCAGTGTCAAATTTGGTTAGCTTTGAACGGGGTTTGACTATGTCAAATAGCAGAAAATCTTTGCTATTATGTCCGATTTTGTTACATTTCCCTACTAGTTCTTACATTTATCCTCTAGGTTCGCAGTGAACAAGTTCTCGTGCCACCTAATGATATATTAGGCAACACTTGTATTGCCTAGGTATGTCAATGTCAAATTTGGTTAGCGTTGAATGGGGTTGACTATGTCAAATAGCAGAAAAACGTTGCTATTATGTCCGATTTTGTTACATTTCCCTACTAGTTCTTACTTATATCCTCTAGGTTCACAGTGAACAAGTTCTCGTGCCACCTAATGATACATTAGGCAACACTTGTATTGCCACTAGGTATGTCAATGTCAAATTTGGTAAGCTTTGAACGGGGTTGACTATGTCAAATAGCAGAAAAACTTTGCTATTATGTCCGATTTTGTTACATTTCCCTACTAGTTCTTACTTATATCCTCTAGGCTCACAGTGAACGAGTTCTCGTGCCACCTAATGATATATTATGCAACACTTGTATTGTCACTAGGTATTTCAGTGTCAAATTTGCTTAACTTTGAATGGGGTTGACTATGTCAAATAACAGAAAAACTTTCCTATTATGTCCGATTTTCTGACATTTCCCTACTAGTTCTTACATATATCCTCTAGGTTCAGAGTGAACCAGTTCTCTTGCCACCTAATGATATATTAGCCAACACTTGTATTGTCACTAGGTATGTCAGTGTCAAATTTGGTTAGCTTTGAACGGGGTTGACTATTTCAAATAGCAGAAAAACTATGCTATTATGTCCGATTTTCTTACATTTTCAACTAGATCTCATAGATATGTTTTTCTTTCACAATGAACGAGTTCTCGTGCCACCTAATGATATATTATGCAACACATGTATTGTCACTAGGTATGTCAGTGTCAAATTTGGTTAGCGTTGAATGAGGTTGACTATGTCAAATAGCAGGAAAACTATGCTATTATGTCCGATTTTCTTACATTTTCAACTAGATCTCACATATATGTTTTTCTTTCACAGTGAACGAGTTCTCGTGCCACCTAATGATATATTATGCAACACATGTATTGTCACTAGGTAAGTCAGTGTCAAATTTGGTTAGCGTTGAATGAGGTTGACTATGTCAAATAGCAGAAAAACTATGCTATTATGTCCGATTTTCTTACATTTTCAACTAGATCTCACAGATATGTTTTTCTTTCACAGTGAACGAGTTCTCATGCCACCTAATGATATATTATGCAACACATGTATTGTCACTAGGTATGTCAGTGTCAAATTTGGTTAGCGTTGAATGAGGTGGACTATGTCAAATAGCAGGAAAACTTTCCTATTATGTCCGATTTTCTTATTTTCAACTAGATCTCACAGATATGTTTTTCTTCCACAGTGAACGAGTTCTCGTGCCACCTAATGATATACATGTATTAGGCAACACTTGTATTGTCACTAGGTATGTCAGTGTCAAATTTGGTAAGCTTTGAATGGGTTGACTATGTCAAATAGCAGGAAAACTTTCCTATTATGTCCGATTTTGTTACATTTCTCTACTAGTTCTTACATTTATCCTCTAGGTTGGCAGTGAACAGTTCTCGTGCCACCTAATGTATATTAGACAACACTTGTATTGTCACTAGGTATGTCAGTGACAAATTTGGTTAGCTTTGAACGGGGTTGACTATGTCAAATAGCAGGAAAACTTCCTATTATGTCCGATTTTCTGACATTTCCCTACTAGTTCTTACATATATCCTCTAGGTTCAGAGTGAACCAGTTCTCGTGCCACCTAATGATATATTAAGCAACACTTGTATTGTCACTAGGTATGTCAGTGTCAAATTTGGTTAGCTTTGAACGGGGTTGACTATTCAAATAGCAGAAAAACTATGCTATTATGTCCGATTTTCTTACATTTTCAACTAGATCTCACAGATATGTTTTTCTTTCACAGTGAACGAGTTCTCGTGCCACCTAATGATATATTATGCAACACATGTATTGTCACTAGGTATGTCAGTGTCAAATTTGGTTAGCGTTGAATGAGGTTGACTATGTCAAATAGCAGAAAAACTATGCTATTATGTCCGATTTTCTTACATTTTCAACTAGATCTCACAGATATGTTTTTCTTTCACAGTGAACGAGTTCTCGTGCCACCTAATGATATATTATGCAACACATGTATTGTCACTAGGTATGTCAGTGTCAAATTTGGTAAGCTTTGAATGGGGTTGACTATGTCAAATAGCAGGAAAACTTTGCTATTATGTCCGATTTTGTTACATTTCCCTACTAGTTCTTACTTTTATCCTCTAGGTTCGCAGTGAACAAGTTCTCGTGCCACCTAATGATATATTATGCAACACTTGTATTAACACTAGGTATGTCAGTGTCAAATTTGGTTAGCGTTGAACGGGGTTGACTATGTCAAATAGCAGGAAAACTTTCCTATTATGTCCGATTTTCTGACATTTCCCTACTAGTTCTTACATATATCCTCTAGGTTCAGAGTGAACGAGTTCTCGTGCCACCTAATGATATATTAAGCAACACATGTATTGTCACTAGGTATGTCAGTGTCAAATTTGGTTAGCGTTGAATGAGGTTGACTATGTCAAATAGCAGAAAAACTATGCTATTATGTCCGATTTTCTTACATTTTCAACTAGATCTCACAGATATGTTTTTCTTTCACAGTGAACGAGTTCTCGTGCCACCTAATGATATATTATGCAACACATGTATTGTCACTAGGTAAGTCAGTGTCAAATTTGGTTAGCGTTGAATGAGGTTGACTATGTCAAATAGCAGGAAAACTATGCTATTATGTCCGATTTTCTTACATTTTCAACTAGATCTCACAGATATGTTTTTCTTTCACAGTGAACGAGTTCTCGTGCCACCTAATGATATATTATGCACACTTGTATTGTCACTAGGTATGTCAGTGTCAAATTTGGTTAGCTTTGAACGGGGTTTGACTATGTCAAATAGCAGAAAATCTTTGCTATTATGTCCGATTTTGTTACATTTCCCTACTAGTTCTTACATTTATCCTCTAGGTTCGCAGTGAACAAGTTCTCGTGCCACCTAATGATATATTAGGCAACACTTGTATTGCCACTAGGTATGTCAATGTCAAATTTGGTTAGCGTTGAATGGGGTTGACTATGTCAAATAGCAGAAAACGTTGCTATTATGTCCGATTTTGTTACATTTCCCTACTAGTTCTTACTTATATCCTCTAGGTTCACAGTGAACAAGTTCTCGTGCCACCTAATGATACATTAGGCAACACTTGTATTGCCACTAGGTATGTCAATGTCAAATTTGGTAGCTTTGAACGGGGTTGACTATGTCAAATAGCAGAAAAACTTTGCTATTATGTCCGATTTTGTTACATTTCCCTACTAGTTCTTACTTATATCCTCTAGGCTCACAGTGAACGAGTTCTCGTGCCACCTAATGATATATTATGCAACACTTGTATTGTCACTAGGTATTTCAGTGTCAAATTTGCTTAACTTTGAATGGGGTTGACTATGTCAAATAACAGAAAAACTTTCCTATTATGTCCGATTTTCTGACATTTCCCTACTAGTTCTTACATATATCCTCTAGGTTCAGAGTGAACCAGTTCTCTTGCCACCTAATGATATATTAGCCAACACTTGTATTGTCACTAGGTATGTCAGTGTCAAATTTGGTTAGCTTTGAACGGGGTTGACTATTCAAATAGCAGAAAAACTATGCTATTATGTCCGATTTTCTTACATTTTCAACTAGATCTCATATATATGTTTTTCTTTCACAATGAACGAGTTCTCGTGCCACCTAATGATATATTATGCAACACATGTATTGTCACTAGGTATGTCAGTGTCAAATTTGGTTAGCGTTGAATGAGGTTGACTATGTCAAATAGCAGGAAAACTATGCTATTATGTCCGATTTTCTTACATTTTCAACTAGATCTCACATATATGTTTTTCTTTCACAGTGAACGAGTTCTCGTGCCACCTAATGATATATTATGCAACACATGTATTGTCACTAGGTAAGTCAGTGTCAAATTTGGTTAGCGTTGAATGAGGTTGACTATGTCAAATAGCAGAAAACTATGCTATTATGTCCGATTTTCTTACATTTTCAACTAGATCTCACAGATATGTTTTTCTTTCACAGTGAACGAGTTCTCATGCCACCTAATGATATATTATGCAACACATGTATTGTCACTAGGTAGTCAGTGTCAAATTTGGTTAGCGTTGAATGAGGTGGACTATGTCAAATAGCAGGAAAACTTTCCTATTATGTCCGATTTTCTATATTTTCAACTAGATCTCACAGATATGTTTTTCTTCACAGTGAACGAGTTCTCGTGCCACCTAATGATATACATGTATTAGGCAACACTTGTATTGTCACTAGGTATGTCAGTGTCAAATTTGGTAAGCTTTGAATGGGGTTGACTATGTCAAATAGCAGGAAAACTTTCCTATTATGTCCGATTTTGTTACATTTCTCTACTAGTTCTTACATTTATCCTAGGTTGGCAGTGAACAGTTCTCGTGCCACCTAATGATATATTACAACACTTGTATTGTCACTAGGTATGTCAGTGACAAATTTGGTTAGCTTTGAACGGGGTTGACTATGTCAAATAGCAGGAAAACTTTCCTATTATGTCCGATTTTCTGACATTTCCTACTAGTTCTTACATATATCCTCTAGGTTCAGAGTGAACCAGTTCTCGTGCCACCTAATGATATATTAAGCAACACTTGTATTGTCACTAGGTATGTCAGTGTCAAATTTGGTTAGCTTTGAACGGGGTTGACTATTTCAAATAGCAGAAAACTATGCTATTATGTCCGATTTTCTTACATTTTCAACTAGATCTCACAGATATGTTTTTCTTTCACAGTGAACGAGTTCTCGTGCCACCTAATGATATATTATGCAACACATGTATTGTCACTAGGTATGTCAGTGTCAAATTTGGTTAGCGTTGAATGAGGTTGACTATGTCAAATAGCAGAAAAACTATGCTATTATGTCCGATTTTCTTACATTTTCAACTAGATCTCACAGATATGTTTTTTCTTTCACAGTGAACGAGTTCTCGTGCCACCTAATGATATATTATGCAACACATGTATTGTCACTAGGTATGTCAGTGTCAAATTTGGTAAGCTTTGAATGGGGTTGACTATGTCAAATAGCAGGAAAACTTTGCTATTATGTCCGATTTTGTTACATTTCCCTACTAGTTCTTACTTTTATCCTCTAGGTTCGCAGTGAACGTTCTCGTGCCACCTAATGATATATTATGCAACACTTGTATTAACACTAGGTATGTCAGTGTCAAATTTGGTTAGCGTTTGAACGGGTTGACTATGTCAAATAGCAGAAAACTTTCCTATTATGTCCGATTTTCTGACATTTCCCTACTAGTTCTTACATATATCCTCTAGGTTCAGAGTGAACGAGTTCTCGTGCCACCTAATGATATATTAAGCAACACATGTATTGTCACTAGGTATGTCAGTGTCAAATTTGGTTAGCGTTGAATGAGGTTGACTATGTCAAATAGCAGAAAAACTATGCTATTATGTCCGATTTTCTTACATTTTCAACTAGATCTCACAGATATGTTTTTCTTTCACAGTGAACGAGTTCTCGTGCCACCTAATGATATATTATGCAACACATGTATTGTCACTAGGTAAGTCAGTGTCAAATTTGGTTAGCGTTGAATGAGGTTGACTATGTCAAATAGCAGAAAAACTATGCTATTATGTCCGATTTTCTTACATTTTCAACTAGATCTCACAGATATGTTTTTCTTTCACAGTGAACGAGTTCTCGTGCCACCTAATGATATATTATGCAACACTTGTATTGTCACTAGGTATGTCAGTGTCAAATTTGGTTAGCTTTGAACGGGGTTTGACTATGTCAAATAGCAGAAAATCTTTGCTATTATGTCCGATTTTGTTACATTTCCTACTAGTTCTTACATTTATCCTCTAGGTTCGCAGTGAACAAGTTCTCGTGCCACCTAATGATATATTAGCAACACTTGTATTGCCACTAGGTATGTCAATGTCAAATTTGGTTAGCGTTGAATGGGGTTGACTATGTCAAATAGCAGAAAAACGTTGCTATTATGTCCGATTTTGTTACATTTCCCTACTAGTTCTTACTTATCCTCTAGTTCACAGTGAACAAGTTCTCGTGCCACCTAATGATACATTAGGCAACACTTGTATGCCACTAGGTATGTCAATGTCAAATTTGGTAAGCTTTGAACGGGGTTGACTATGTCAAATAGCAGAAAAACTTTGCTATTATGTCCGATTTTGTTACATTTCCCTACTAGTTCTTACTTATATCCTCTAGGCTCACAGTGAACGAGTTCTCGTGCACCTAATGATATATTATGCAACACTTGTATTGTCACTAGGTATTTCAGTGTCAAATTTGCTTAACTTTGAATGGGGTTGACTATGTCAAATAACAGAAAAAACTTTCCTATTATGTCCGATTTTCTGACATTTCCCTACTAGTTCTTACATATATCCTCTAGGTTCAGAGTGAACCAGTTCTCTGCCACCTAATGATATATTAGCCAACACTTGTATTGTCACTAGGTATGTCAGTGTCAAATTTGGTTAGCTTTGAACGGGTTGACTATTTCAAATAGCAGAAAAACTATGCTATTATGTCCGATTTTCTTACATTTTCAACTAGATCTCATAGATATGTTTTTCTTTCACAATGAACGAGTTCTCGTGCCACCTAATGATATATTATGCAACACATGTATTGTCACTAGGTATGTCAGTGTCAAATTTGGTTAGCGTTGAATGAGGTTGACTATGTCAAATAGCAGGAAAACTATGCTATTATGTCCGATTTTCTTACATTTTTCAACTAGATCTCACATATATGTTTTTCTTTCACAGTGAACGAGTTCTCGTGCCACCTAATGATATATTATGCAACACATGTATTGTCACTAGGTAAGTCAGTGTCAAATTTGGTTAGCGTTGAATGAGGTTGACTATGTCAAATAGCAGAAAAACTATGCTATTATGTCCGATTTTCTTACATTTTCAACTAGATCTCACAGATATGTTTTTCTTTCACAGTGAACGAGTTCTCATGCCACCTAATGATATATTATGCAACACATGTATTGTCACTAGGTATGTCAGTGTCAAATTTGGTTAGCGTTGAATGAGGTGGACTATGTCAAATAGCAGGAAAACTTTCCTATTATGTCCGATTTTCTTATATTTTCAACTAGATCTCACAGATATGTTTTTCTTCCACAGTGAACGAGTTCTCGTGCCACCTAATGATATACATGTATTAGGCAACACTTGTATTGTCACTAGGTATGTCAGTGTCAAATTTGGTAAGCTTTGAATGGGGTTGACTATGTCAAATAGCAGGAAAACTTTCCTATTATGTCCGATTTTGTTACATTTCTCTACTAGTTCTTACATTTATCCTCTAGGTTGGCAGTGAACAAGTTCTCGTGCCACCTAATGATATATTAGACAACACTTGTATTGTCACTAGGTATGTCAGTGACAAATTTGGTTAGCTTTGAACGGGGTTGACTATGTCAAATAGCAGGAAAACTTTCCTATTATGTCCGATTTTCTGACATTTCCCTGCTAGTTCTTACATATCCTCTAGTTTCAGAGTGAACCAGTTCTCGTGCCACCTAATGATATATTAAGCAACACTTGTATTGTCACTAGGTATGTCAGTGTCAAATTTGGTTAGCTTTGAACGGGGTTGACTATTTCAAATAGCAGAAAAACTATGCTATTATGTCCGATTTTCTTACATTTTCAACTAGATCTCACAGATATGTTTTTCTTTCACAGTGAACGAGTTCTCGTGCCACCTAATGATATATTATGCAACACATGTATTGTCACTAGGTATGTCAGTGTCAAATTTGGTTAGCGTTGAATGAGGTTGACTATGTCAAATAGCAGAAAAACTATGCTATTATGTCCGATTTTCTTACATTTTCAACTAGATCTCACAGATATGTTTTTTCTTTCACAGTGAACGAGTTCTCGTGCCACCTAATGATATATTATGCAACACATGTATTGTCACTAGGTATGTCAGTGTCAAATTTGGTAAGCTTTGAATGGGGTTGACTATGTCAAATAGCAGGAAAACTTTGCTATTATGTCCGATTTTGTTACATTTCCCTACTAGTTCTTACTTTTATCCTCTAGGTTCGCAGTGAACAAGTTCTCGTGCCACCTAATGATATATTATGCAACACTTGTATTAACACTAGGTATGTCAGTGTCAAATTTGGTTAGCGTTGAACGGGGTTGACTATGTCAAATAGCAGGAAAACTTTCCTATTATGTCCGATTTTCTGACATTTCCCTACTAGTTCTTACATATCCTCTAGGTTCAGAGTGAACGAGTTCTCGTGCCACCTAATGATAATTAAGCAACACATGTATTGTCACTAGGTATGTCAGTGTCAAATTTGGTTAGCGTTGAATGAGGTTGACTATGTCAAATAGCAGAAAAACTATGCTATTATGTCCGATTTTCTTACATTTTCAACTAGATCTCACAGATATGTTTTTCTTTCACAGTGAACGAGTTCTCGTGCCACCTAATGATATATTATGCAACACATGTATTGTCACTAGGTAAGTCAGTGTCAAATTTGGTTAGCGTTGAATGAGGTTGACTATGTCAAATAGCAGAAAACTATGCTATTATGTCCGATTTCTACATTTTCACTAGATCTCACAGATATGTTTTTCTTTCACAGTGAACGAGTTCTCATGCCACCTAATGATATATTATGCAACACATGTATTGTCACTAGGTATGTCAGTGTCAAATTTGGTTAGCGTTGAATGAGGTGGACTATGTCAAATAGCAGGAAAACTTTCCTATTATGTCCGATTTTCTTATATTTTCAACTAGATCTCACAGATATGTTTTTCTTCCACAGTGAACGAGTTCTCGTGCCACCTAATGATATATTAGGCAACACTTATATTGTCACTAGGTATGTCAGTGTCAAATTTGGTAAGCTTTGAATGGGGTTGACTATGTCAAATAGCAGGAAACTTTGCTATTATGTCCGATTTTGTTACATTTCTCTACTAGTTCTTACATTATCCTCTAGGTTGGCAGTGAACAAGTTCTCGTGCCACCTAATGATATATTAGACAACACTTGTATTGTCACTAGGTATGTCAGTGACAAATTTGGTTAGCTTTGAACGGGGTTGACTATTTCAAATAGCAGAAAAACTATGCTATTATGTCCGATTTTCTTACATTTTCAACTAGATCTCATAGATATGTTTTCTTTCACAATGAACGAGTTCTCGTGCCACCTAATGATATATTATGCAACACATGTATTGTCACTAGGTATGTCAGTGTCAAATTTGGTTAGCGTTGAATGAGGTTGACTATGTCAAATAGCAGGAAAACTATGCTATTATGTCCGATTTTCTACATTTCAACTAGATCTCACAGATATGTTTTTCTTTCACAGTGAACGAGTTCTCGTGCCACCTAATGATATATTATGCAACACATGTATTGTCACTAGGTAAGTCATGTCAAATTTGGTTAGCGTTGAATGAGGTTGACTATTCAAATAGCAGAAAAACTATGCTATTATGTCCGATTTTCTTACATTTCAACTAGATCTCACAGATATGTTTTTCTTTCACAGTGAACGAGTTCTCATGCCACCTAATGATATATTATGCAACACATGTATTGTCACTAGGTATGTCAGTGTCAAATTTGGTTAGCGTTGAATGAGGTGGACTATGTCAAATAGCAGGAAAACTATGCATTATGTCCGATTTTCTTATATTTTCAACTAGATCTCACAGATATGTTTTTCTTCCACAGTGAACGGTTCTCGTGCCACCTAATGATATACATTATTAGGCAACACTTGTATTGTCACTAGGTATGTCAGTGTCAAATTTGGTTAGCTTTGAATGGGGTTGACTATGTCAAATAGCAGGAAAAACTTTCCTATTATGTCCGATTTTGTTACATTTCTCTACTAGTTCTTACATTTATCCTCTAGGTTGGCAGTGAACAAGTTCTCGTGCCACCTAATGATATATTAGACACACTTGTATTGTCACTAGGTATGTCAGTGACAAATTTGGTTAGCTTTGAACGGGGTTGACTATGTCAAATAGCAGGAAACTTTCCTATTATGTCCGATTTCTGACATTTCCCCTACTAGTTCTTACATATATCCTCTAGGTTCAGAGTGAACCAGTTCTCGTGCCACCTAATGATATATTAAGCAACACTTGTATTGTCACTAGGTATGTCAGTGTCAAATTTGGTTAGCTTTGAACGGGGTTGACTATTTCAAATAGCAGAAAAACTATGCTATTATGTCCGATTTTCTTACATTTTCAACTAGATCTCACAGATATGTTTTTCTTTCACAGTGAACGAGTTCTCGTGCCACCTAATGATATATTATGCAACACATGTATTGTCACTAGGTATGTCAGTGTCAAATTTGGTTAGCGTTGAATGAGGTTGACTATGTCAAATAGCAGAAAACTATGCTATTATGTCCGATTTTCTTACATTTTCAACTAGATCTCACAGATATGTTTTCTTTCACAGTGAACGAGTTCTCGTGCCACCTAATGATATATTATGCAACACATGTATTGTCACTAGGTATGTCAGTGTCAAATTTGGTAACTTTGAATGGGGTTGACTATGTCAAATAGCAGGAAAAACTTTGCTATTATGTCCGATTTTGTTACATTTCCCTACTAGTTCTTACTTTTATCCTCTAGGTTCGCAGTGAACAAGTTCTCGTGCCACCTAATGATATATTATGCAACACATGTATTGTCACTAGGTATGTCAGTGACAAATTTGGTTAGCTTTGAACGGGTTGACTATTTCAAATAGCAGGAAAACTATGCTATTATGTCCGATTTTCTTACATTTTCAACTAGACCTCACAGATATGTTTTACTTTCACAGTGAACGAGTTCTCGTGCCACTAATGATAGATTAGGCAACACTTGTATTGTCACTAGGTATGTCAGTGACAAATTTGGTTAGCTTTGAAACGGGGTTGACTATGTCAAATAGCAGAAAAACTTTGCTATTATGTCCGATTTTGTTACATTTCCCTACTATTCTTACTGATATTCTCTAGGTTCACAGTGAACAGTTCTCGTGCCACTAATGATATATTATGCAACACATGTATTGTCACTAGGTATGTCAGTGTCAAATTTGGTTAGCGTTGAATGAGGTTGACTATGTCAAATAGCAGGAAAACTATGCTATTATTCCGATTTTCTTACATTTTCAACTAGATCTCACAGATATGTTTTTTCTTTCACAGTGAACGAGTTCTCGTGCCACCTAATGATATATTATGCAACACTTGTATTGTCACTAGGTATGTCAGTGTCAAATTTGGTTAGCTTTGAACGGGGTTTGACTATGTCAAATAGCAGAAAACTTTGCTATTATGTCCGATTTTTGTTACATTTCCCTACTAGTTCTTACATTTATCCTCTAGGTTCGCAGTGAACAAGTTCTCGTGCCACCTAATGATATATTAGGCAACACTTGTATTGCCACTAGGTATGTCAATGTCAAATTTGGTTAGCGTTGAATGGGGTTGACTATGTCAAATAGCAGAAAAACGTTGCTATTATGTCCGATTTTTGTTACATTTCCCTACTAGTTCTTACTTATATCCTCTAGTTCACAGTGAACAAGTTCTCGTGCCACCTAATGATACATTAGGCAACACCACTTGTATTGCCACTAGGTATGTCAATGTCAAATTTGGTAAGCTTTGAACGGGGTTGACTATGTCAAATAGCAGAAAACTTTGCTATTATGTCCGATTTTGTTACATTTCCCTACTAGTTCTTACTTTATCCTCTAGGCTCACAGTGAACGAGTTCTCGTGCCACCTAATGATATATTATGCAACACATTGTATTGTCACTAGGTATGTCAGTGTCAAATTTGCTTAACTTTGAATGGGGTTGACTATGTCAAATAGCAGAAAAACTTTGCTATTATGTCGATTTTCTTACATTTCCCTACTAGTTCTTACATATATCCTCTAGGTTCACAGTGAACAGTTCTCTGCCACCTAATGATATATTATGCAACACTTTATTGTCACTAGGTATGTCAGTGTCAAATTTGGTTAGCTTTGAACGGGGTTGACTATTTCAAATAGCAGAAAAACTTGCTATTATGTCCGATTTTCTTACATTTCAACTAGATCTCATAGATATGTTTTTCTTTCACAGTGAACAGTTCTCGTGCCACCTAATGATATATTATGCAACACATTGTATTGTCACTAGGTATGTCAGTGTCAAATTTGGTTAGCTTTGAACGAGGTTGACTATGTCAAATAGCAGAAAAACTATGCTATTATGTCGATTTTCTTACATTTTCAACTAGATCTCACATATATGTTTCTCTTTCACAGTGAACAAGTTCTCGTGCCACCTAATGATATATTATGCAACACTGTATTGTCACTAGGTATGTCAGTGTCAAATTTGGTTAGCGTTGAATGAGGTTGACTATGTCAAATAGCAGAAAAACTATGCTATTATGTCGATTTTCTTACATTTTCACTAGATCTCACAGATATTTTTTCTTCACAGTGAACGAGTTCTCGTGCCACCTAATGATATATTATGCAACACTGTATTGTCACTAGGTATGTCAGTGTCAAATTTGGTTAGCTTTGAACGGGGTTGACTATGTCAAATAGCAGAAAACTGCTATTATGTCCGATTTTCTTACATTTTACTAGATCTCACAGATATTTTTTCACAGTGAACAGTTCTCGTGCCACCTAATGATATATTATGCAACACTTGTATTGTCACTAGGTATGTCAGTGTCAAATTTGGTTAGCTTTGAATGGGGTTGACTATGTCAAATAGCAGAAAAACTTTCTATTATGTCCGATTTTGTTACATTTCTACTAGTTCTTACATTATATCCTCTAGGTTCACAGTGAACAAGTTCTCGTGCCACCTAATGATATATTATGCAACACTTGTATTGTCACTAGGTATGTCAGTGACAAATTTGGTTAGCTTTGAACGGGGTTGACTATGTCAAATAGCAGGAAAACTTGCTATTATGTCCGATTTCTTACATTTCCTACTAGTTCTTACATATATCCTCTAGGTTCACAGTGAACAGTTCTCGTGCCACCTAATGATATATGCAACACTTGTATTGTCACTAGGTATGTCAGTGTCAAATTTGGTTAGCTTTGAACGGGTTGACTATTCAAATAGCAGAAAAACTATGCTATTATGTCCGATTTTCTTACATTTTCCACTAGTTCTTACATATGTTTTTCTTTCACAGTGAACAGTTCTCGTGCCACCTAATGATATATTATGCAACACTGTATTGTCACTAGGTATGTCAGTGTCAAATTTGGTTAGCTTGAACGGGTTGACTATGTCAAATAGCAGAAAACTTTGCTATTATGTCCGATTTTCTTACATTTTCAACTAGATCTCACAGATATGTTTCTTTCACAGTGAACGAGTTCTCGTGCCACCTAATGATATATTATGCAACACTTGTATTGTCACTAGGTATGTCAGTGTCAAATTTGGTTAGCTTTGAATGGGTTGACTATGTCAAATAGCAGAAAACTTTGCTATTATGTCCGATTTTGTTACATTTCCCTACTAGTTCTTACTTTATCCTCTAGGTTCACAGTGAACAAGTTCTCGTGCCACCTAATGATATATTATGCAACACTTGTATTGTCACTAGGTATGTCAGTGTCAAATTTGGTTAGCTTGAACGGGTTGACTATGTCAAATAGCAGAAAACTTTCTATTATGTCGATTTTCTTACATTTCCCTACTAGTTCTTACATATATCCTCTAGGTTCACAGTGAACAGTTCTCGTGCCACCTAATGATATATTATGCAACACTTGTATTGTCACTAGGTATGTCAGTGTCAAATTTGGTTAGCTTTGAACGGGTTGACTATGTCAAATAGCAGAAAAACTATGCTATATGTCCGATTTTCTTACATTTTCAACTAGATCTCACAGATATGTTTCTTTCACAGTGAACGAGTTCTCGTGCCACCTAATGATATATTATGCAACACTTATTGTCACTAGGTATGTCAGTGCAAATTTGGTTAGCTTGAATGGGTTGACTATGTCAAATAGCAGAAAACTTGCTATTATGTCCGATTTTGTCTTATATTTTAACTAGATCTCACAGATATGTTTCTTCACAGTGAACAGTTCTCGTGCCACCTAATGATATATTAGGCAACACTTGTATTGTCACTAGGTATGTCAGTGTCAAATTTGGTTAGCTTGAATGGGGTTGACTATGTCAAATAGCAGAAACTTTGCTATTATGTCCGATTTTGTTACATTTCCCTAATAGTTTCTTACATTTATCCTCTAGGTTCAGTGAACAGTTCTCGTGCCACCTAATGATATATTAGCACACTTGTATTGTCACTAGGTATGTCAGTGACAAATTTGGTTAGCTTTGAACGGGGTTGACTATGTCAAATAGCAGGAAAACTTTCTATTATGTCCGATTTTCTACATTTCCCTACTAGTTCTTACATATCCTCTAGGTTCACAGTGAACAGTTCTCGTGCCACCTAATGATATATTAGCAACACTTGTATTGTCACTAGGTATGTCAGTGTCAAATTTGGTTAGCTTTGAACGGGGTTGACTATGTCAAATAGCAGAAAACTTGCTATTATGTCCGATTTTCTTACATTTTCCTATCTACAGATATTTTTTCTCTCTCAGTGAACAGTTCTCGTGCCACCTAATGATATATTATGCAACACTTGTATTGTCACTAGGTATGTCAGTGTCAAATTTGGTTAGCTTTGAACGGGGTTGACTATGTCAAATAGCAGAAAACTATGCTATTATGTCCGATTTTCTTACATTTTCACTAGATCTCACAGATTATGTTTTTCTTTCACAGTGAACAGTTCTCGTGCCACCTAATGATATATTATGCAACACTTGTATTGTCACTAGGTATGTCAGTGTCAAATTTGGTTAGCTTTGAATGGGTTGACTATGTCAAATAGCAGGAAAACTTGCTATTATGTCCGATTTTGTTACATTTCCCTACTAGTTCTTACTTTATCCTTTAGGTTCCAGTGAACAATTCTCGTGCCACCTAATGATTATTAGGCAAACTTATGTTGTCACTAGGTATGTCAGTGTCAAATTTGTTAGCTTTGAAGGGGTTGACTATGTCAAATAGCAGAAAAACTTGCTATTATGTCCGATTTTCTTACATTTTCACTAGTTCTACATATGTTCTAGGTTCACAGTGAACAGTTCTCGTGCCACCTAATGATATATTATGCAACACTTGTATTGTCACTAGGTATGTCAGTGACAAATTTGGTTTCTTTGAACGGGGTTGACTATATCAAATAGCAGGAAAACTTTGCTATTATGTCCGATTTTGTACATTTCCCTACTAGTTCTTACTTATATCCTCTAGGTTCACAGTGAACAAGTTTCGTGCCACCTAATGATATATAGGCAACACTTGTATTGTCACTAGGTATGTCAGTGTCAAATTTGTTAGCTTTGAACGGGGTTGACTATGTCAAATAGCAGAAAAACTTTGCTATTATGTCCGATTTTTTACATTTTCACTAGTCTTACATTGTTTCTAGGTTCACAGTGAACAGTTCTCGTGCCACCTAATGATATATTATGCAACACTTGTATTGTCACTAGGTATGTCAGTGTCAAATTTGGTTAGCTTTGAATGGGGTTGACTATGTCAAATAGCAGAAAACTTTGCTATTATGTCCGATTTTGTTACATTTCCCTACTAGTTCTTACTTATTATCCTCTAGGTTCACAGTGAACAAGTTCTCGTGCCACCTAATGATATATTATGCAACACTTGTATTGTCACTAGGTATGTCAGTGTCAAATTTGGTTAGCTTGAACGGGGTGACTATGTCAAATAGCAGGAAAACGCTATTATGTCCGATTTGACTTTTCCCTACTAGTTCTACATATATCCTCTAGGTTCACAGTGAACGAGTTCTCGTGCCACCTAATGATATATTAACAACACTTGTATTGTCACTAGGTATGTCAGTGTCAAATTGGTTAGCTTTGAACGGGGTTGACTATGTCAAATAGCAGAAAACTTTGCTATTATGTCCGATTTTGTTACATTTCCTATCTAGTTTTTTCTTCTTTCACAGTGAACAGTTCTCGTGCCACCTAATGATATATTATGCAACACTTGTTTGTCACTAGGTATGTCAGTGACAATTTGGTTAGCTTTGAATGGGGTTGACTATGTCAAATAGCAGGAAAACTATGCTATTATGTCCGATTTTCTTACATTTTCAACTAGATCTACAGATATGTTTTTCTTCACAGTGAACGAGTTTCTCGTGCCACCTAATGATATATTAGGCAACACTTATATTGTCACTAGGTATGTCAGTGTCAAAATTTGGTTAGCTTGAATGGGGTTGACTATGTCAAA